>JAULCF011404544.1:0-13808 GCA_032361265.1 Devaleraea mollis
CTGAAATCATTAGACACCCATTTAAAAGCTCCATACCCAGCTAAAGCGGCAACTATGATAGTGCCTGTAACCTCTGATGTCTTAGCTGAATTCCAAATTCTTTGGGATTCGTTATTCTCGAACAGGATTGATTTGAAATCTTCACGGTTGATTTGATTACCTTCCTTAAAATAGCCGACAGTGAATATCTGATCATGAAGAGTCAGTTCTTGCGAACTTAGACTCACACATAATAACAATAACAGCAGCAACAGACAAAAAACTCTCATAATCTGATATTGGGTTTCAATTTGAAAGTAGAATAACTCTCCGTCTCTCTAAAAGTCATTAATAGGTAAATTAATATAGTATACTCAATTCAATTTCTGCAAAATAAAATTGTTAAAAATTGATATCATTCTCCCAATGGTTGAATTCTCCAAAATCATTCCTATCTAATAAAAAAGGCCGCCATACTTTCGCATGACGGCCTACATTCAGGATTTCGTCTGTCCTTTATACGCTTTTCGCGTTTCTTTAATCTAAGGCGATCATCTTACGAGTAGCCACCTTGTTATCATAAGTTAATTGGTAATACAAGATCCCAGTTTCACTTAGTTCTGATTGACTGATACGGAACTCATTATGTCCAGCATTGAATACTGCACTTGTTCCAAGTATCTGCCTTCCTGTCATATCAAATATTGCAAGTTCCACTTCTCCTTTCTTCTCGATACGGAATCCGACCTTCGTCTGTGATCCCCAAGGGTTAGGTACATTCTGGAATACCTCGAACACTTCATCCATTGTAGAAGTAGTTGACCATGCAAGATCTAACGATGTTATCTCAAGTGCGCCACCCGTATATACTTCAGGCTTCATCACTTGCTTGTTAAGGCTAATCATATCAGACAGTTTACCATTCTTAGTTGCCGTAAATGATAAAGAAACATAGCCTCCTTCACGAAGTGCTCTCGATTCATTCCAACTTACCACAGCAGTATTATTACTATTGATAGATTGATGCGACTTCGTAAGGAGCAGATTAGAAGATGTAATATTATTCCACAGACCATCTTTGAGATCAACTGCTAATTGGAATCCATATACATTCTTAATCGTATTAAGATCAAGACTTACAGTTACTTCATCTCCAGTTCTCACTTCACGATCTTCTGCTAATACGGCATGTTGCTTAGTACTACGGCCACCGCCTAATACTGCACTATTAGCGATTGCATTACCATTAACATCTCCCAACTTAACCGCAAGGAAATCTTGATGTCTCATGTGCTTGTCAAGTTCATTGATATGTAATGCTTCTTGTAATGGCCAAGGATTGCTTGCATCATCAAAAGTTTGATCTGCTGCAATAAATTTCCAAGATGATCCCGCACTAAACGTCTCACTTGTACCCAGCAATAATCTTCTCATCTCAACAAGGTCTAATGCTGTAACTCGCTCGTCACCATTGACATCTGCAGCAACAATCTTGAGAGGATCATCCAATGTTGCAAGCGCTAATATGTGACGTTGCATTAGAATAATATCCAGTGTAGACAAACCATTGAGATAGTCATCAGACTTCTCAGCCTTCACCTCATATTCATTCATTAATGGGTTATTTGCAAAAGCGTACTCTCCATTAATATCTGTCATCTTCATATCAGCTGATTCGTTAACCGTAGATGTTACATACACCTCAGCAGATTCTAACTTGTCTCCGCTCTTAGTTGTAATTGAACCACCTATCGCTGCCATACCTTCATTCTGATCTGGACAGGTATCACTGTTATCATCGATACGCAACATCACTGTACAGAAGTCAACATTGTCACTTTCATCCCAGACATACACTCTAAACTCTACTGTCTCAGATACACCATTAGGGATATCTGCACAAGAGAATGTCATATTAGGTACGTTGCGGTCTGTTCCGCTAAAGCTAAATGTTACACTTCCTCCACAATCATCAACTGTATTGCTATTAAGGTCAAAATCCTTAGCCCAGATACCAACTTCTCCGTTGGTGCTCATTGTTGCGGTAGAGATTGTAGTAATACACTGAGGAGTTGGAGCCTTATCATCACCAATTACGATTGTACAGATAGACGTTCCAACATTACCACATTCATCAGTAGCTGTCCATCTCACGTTATAAGTTCCTACCATCAACGGAGTATTAACTACAGCCATAACATCGCCATCACTCGTACTTACTGGTGATAATTCTATATCATAACTCCCATTACCGTCACTGTCTATCGCTGCAGTATAACTAAGCGAAGCATCTAAGCACTGCCCAGCATCAGATGCACTGGCAAGTAGTTGGAAACCTGACACCTTACAATCAACTCCAGCTGTTAATGAAACATCTTCACAAGTAATTACAGGAACTGTTTCATCCCTTACCTTAATGACTTGCTGGTAAGTAAATATTCCAATTGTATCACCTTGATTAGGTACATAAGTACACCAATCAATTACTGTAAGTGTACGTACTAACTTTCTACAGATACTCGGATGCTCACCAGTAACTTCAAAAGGTTGAATATCCTCTGACACCTGTAATAAGTTACAAGTCTCCATAGAGAAAGTTACGTCTCCATAGTTAGATTGTGTACAAGGCACTTCGATCTCTGCAGGAGGCCAGTTAATCATCAGACTATCTATATCTCCAAGAGAGAATATCTTAGTACAGATAGTATCTGTCCCACCTTCTAACTTGTAGTCGACGATTACAGTCCCTACCTTACACTTATTATCAGGAGCAACTCTTTCCATTGCTACGACTACAAGATCTCTGTCTTCGCATGCGAGAATTTTAGCAGTAGGTTTTGCTGCCTCTATCTTAGCTTCTATATCATCATCACAATTGATGGGTATAAAAGTATCTCCACATACAATATCTAATCTTGCATGCTTGTCTTCTAATCGTACTCTCGTCCATGTAATATTAAAATTACCTTCTGCATCCATGACTCGCATTTCAACATTGACAATTCCAAATGCTACACCCGCATCATTGACATCCATGATATCATCTTGGGTGAACTTCACAAAATCTCCATAAGTACCGACACCTTTTCTTCTAATCTTAAGGTCGACAGTACTACATGCATCAAATGAACCAGCATCAATACTACGTGGGAACACCTTAGAAGTACAATCTCCATTATACTCCGTAAATGTAACTTTGATCTCATGTTTAGAAAGCGCTACAGGCTTGACCATGTCCGTTATTATCAACTTTGACTGTCGGATAGCGTCATTCATGCACTCATCTTCTACAACATAGATCACATCATATCTGCCAGGCTTTAATCCTGCCAATTTATAATTATTAGCGGCATTAGCTTCGATACGAGTTGTACCGTCGAGCACATATGCTAACCATGTCAGGTCGGCTACCGCAGTACAATTATCACTAAGGCTATCAGGTGCAGGCACCATGATATCTCCTTGGCAAGTCCAAGGATCTGTCATCCCGGCAGGTATCGAATCTGGAATCTCAAAGTAAGGATCTGTGCTGTCCATTACTTTAATTACTTGGAAATATTCTTTGGTAGTATTGCTACACCAATCAAGAATATCCCATCTCCTTACAAACTTATAACCGGTTGTACCACATACTACGACTCGTCGCATATCTGTATGTGTGGCAGTTAACTTGCAAAGATCATCTTGGGTGCCTGGAGTAAGTCCCAGACCGACTTCATTATATAATATTGTATCGCCAGAAAGTGTATCGCGCAAATATGGGAATGCTGCAATGACACCACTGTCGCGGGTAGCATTAGGGAATAGTACTTTATTGGAGAAAAAATTACGGAGCGACTCAGGATCTGTGTTGGTACCACATTCTACAACAATCTTCTTCTTTGGGGGAAAGACTGCATCGATACCAACTCCTTCAAATAGAAACTTCTGGATACATCCTAAGTTTTTATACTCAAGATTACCCTTAGCGTCTGTGACGAGAGTTCGCCACGTACGAATAACAAACCAGTTTCCACACAATGTGTCTTGTTCCAACTTATCATCGAACTCAATGCGGCCTATATCGCCACAATTGTCTCTGAAGATTGGATTGACACCTCGAACTTTAGCAAGTGAATCGCTGTCCATAAAATCGGTTACAGCGGCACAAGTAAATTTGCATAATTCAGGAGTAACAAGCGCCGTCACTGGACATGCACATTCGACTGTGAATGGAAGTAGTTTATCTTCTACAAGAAGATTTCCCCAACAAGTAATAGATTGTTGAGATCCTGTCGCATTTCTTACAACAGATACTTTGTAACTACCGGGCATGTCAAATTTGACGTAAGTCCCAGTATTACTAAATGTAAACGGTCCGCTCGCTGTCGCAGAGGACATGATAAGCAGACTGTCGGGTGTGGATCCATCCATATTGAGGATGATCACCGTGTAATCAGATGGTAACGCAGTTGGAGCTTCTCCCTTAAGAATATGGGTAGCATTAATGACGGCCTCACAATTGGTATCCAAGGATACATTGACGCCAGCATTACAAGCCAAACCTTGGCTATACATGCTTCCTGTAGTTAAAAGGAACAAACAAAACGCGAAACACCTAAAAATGAAGGATTGAACCTTCTTGGAGTAGTTTTTACTCATAGGCATGACAAAAAGTTTAGGTTAAAAAATGGGTTCTTTAACCGTCACGGGTTACCGTGATAACTTTCTGAATAAACTGATGGGATTAAGGAGAATTATGAGGCTATAAACCTCTGAGCTCCCTTGCCGACCCTATGCTAATAAGCGTCAAGCAAACTCGAACTGACCTGCCTATATGGGGAGAGGCAGTGGTCAATTTTTACCTTTTCTGATCGCTGGTGACTTTTCATCAGCCCGAGATATTCCAATATGAGTGTCTTCGACAAGTTCCTAAAATCAATGAAGCTGATACACGCATTGGGAGGTGGATCAGCTTCTTTAACTTTTAAAAACAAAACGGAGAATCGAGAAACACTCGGGGGGAATATTCTCAAATCAAGTGTAAAAGTACATCGAGAACCTCCTTCTAAGATGAAATAGCGCTGGTAATTATCAAATTTTTTAATTACAGATATAAGAATAGAATTATATGTCAATGAATGAAGACTGATATTAGAACTCGTCTAACCCCCTACTTAATTACAAAATCTGGTTCAGGTTTGCCCCAGGACTGAGCCCAATAAGTTCCTTTCTTACTCATACCCATCTCCGTCACATCGGGATCCATGAGCATCCGGCAGTGAGAGGGACTATCTATCCAAGCTTGTAATGCCTCATCAAAATGATCATAACCATAAGCCAGATTCTCTCCGATCTTTAACCACGGATATCTAATCTTATCTAACCTATCCCCGAGATCTTCTCCCTCGAGAGATACATGCTCAAAATGTTTGTGCTTGTGCATATACTTAGCATATGAGCGAGAGACTTGATATAGTTGATCATTCCATTCTACTGCACCTACAGGAGGCATTCGGGTATTGCCGCAGTGACATCCTGAGCTTCTGAGGAGATTCACTTTGGCAAGGACCAAATCAACATCTCTGTCCGCCGGCTGTGCAGATAACATCGTAAAGGCAAAAAGAAGGACAATAAGGAGGCTGCTTTTAATAAGGTGCATATAACAATTGAGTCGTCTGAAAAATGTCTTCGCTCTCAACTTCACCTGGTGTCGTTAAGAGTCAGATGATCGATGAATCTCGATCACCTTATCTGTAGCTTCATCAAGCATGTCATACACCTTATCGAATCCACCTTCGTAATAAGGATCTGGCACAGCTTGATTGTGCCCAGGATTAACGTAATTAAGAATGAGCTTTATTTTGTTAGCTTGAGATTTAGACGATGTTAGATTCATAGCATTCTTATAGTTCTCGCTGTCCATCACCAATATCAGATCATAATACTTTATGTCAGCATAGGTTAATTTGCGTGATTGCTGGGAGCTTATATCAATATTATGAGCGGCAGATATTTGAGTAGAACCTTCGTGCGGACTTGCTCCTTTGTGATATCCACTGGTACCTGCAGAATCAACCTCCCAATTGAGATCTAAGCTCTCAATCTTGGACTGAAGAAGACCATGTGCAATCGGAGATCTACAGATGTTACCAAGACAGACAGCAAGAATTTTCATAAACGATAGGTGATTTATTGTGCTATGTCTCATGAAACAGCAGATTCGCACAAATCGTTTTGTGAATACTCCCTAAAATTGAACCTCTGTATATATTTTTAAGTTTGCCCTATTATTCCTTTGTCTTCTTGAATGATTTGTAATAGCCGATCGTTATTAGATCCTAATGAAAAACCGTAAAGGTGAGTCCGTAATTCTTGATATCGACTTCGTCCTGCAGGTCAGTAGAAAAATAGAATTCAAGTGAAGAGTTTCTTGTAATCAATAGCTCTGCACTTGTCTCCACAAATGACCTGGCCCCTCTTCTTGTGTAGAATATATCTCCAAATATTCGATTCGTGAAAATACCAAGTGCTCCCACCTTGTATGTGAAATCAGTATTCGCCAGAGATGAAGACAGATCAAAATTACTAATTCCCGATCCTAAAACAATGCCCCAATTATTCCATAATTTTTCAATTGTATAATTAAGGACCACAAAGGATCCTGATCTTAAGTCTTCATTCTTTGTATCAGTGGGGATACCGTATTCGAAGGATAATAAAGAGAAGGTATTATATTCTTCTTTGAAGGGGATAGACAGATTAGCTAATAAGGCAACATTACCCAGCCCGACTTCGCTCTTCTCACTTATCAGATTACCTCCCACAGTTTCTTCAAGTCCCAATGTTGTAATGGTCAAAGGAACACGGATACCGACTTCAAGATTATCACTCAACCCATACTCCAAGGATATCGGAAATAGCTTATCACTGTAAGATACATTTTCACTAAATGAGATATTGCCATCATCATTGCGTTCACTATATACCGATTGTTCATCATAGACTAACGCTGCGACCGAAGATTTAAACTGTCCTTTATAAAGTGTATTTAGAAAGAAATCACCTGGTGTTCGTTGGGTAGAATGTATCGATTTTTCCACCTTTCTGGTATAGGATTTTTCTCCTAATCCATTGTTCTTAAACAAGCGATCCAATGCTCGATTACCAAAATATGGTGTGAATTGTAGTTTCTCTGCTTTACTTTTCACAGCATTCCTCCCCTTATCTTCAGGAACATAACTCGCCAGAAGGATAAACTTCCCTTGAGCCTGAGCCTGTTTGAGATATTGTAAACTATAATCTACTTCAGGTTGTGATACCGCGACATGATCCGCTTCAAGACCATAATAGAGATCTTCCTTGGCTGCCCCATTGACAACGTCTAACAATTCTTGATGTGCCAATAACCGCTCACCATTCTGTGTCACTATTATAAAGTTAGGATTCTTAGATCTTGCATACGCTGCAATTGTCTTGATTAGTGCTACCATTTCTCCCTCAGCCGAAGGCCTCTCAGATTCAAAGTACTCAAAGGCATCAATTATATCCAGATAGATTCCATCAAATCCTGCATCTATAATCTGATCGAGGTAAGCATTCTCATCACCAAAAAGAATTGCTTGCCATTCTGTATCCCAATAATTTACTTTGTAATTCCCTGGCCAATCAGGATTTTCCTTCTCAAGCCAAGAAGGCTTATCAACTTTCCAATTATCCTTCCAGTAATAACGATATTCCTCTGCCTCACCAATACTAAAATAAGAGAGAAGAGTCCTATCACCACCATCTGGCATAATCTTCATAGCCCCTACCTCTTCCCTTGAGAACACATCTATCCCTGTTCGAGAGTAGTCAATTACCAGCAATTCATATTCACTGGATTGAACAACTACAGGATCAATATCAGTCAACCAATATCCCCAGTTAGAGAAACTTTGTGCTTGCACTGAGAAAACTAAAAATAGAATCCCACTCAGAAAAACAACAGTATTATATAGGTTATTCATTCTATTTATTTTGCTCCTTGTACCGCGAAAGTGTGAATAGAAAACTCCTTTCCTTTGACCTGCAGAGGTGGCAATTGATCCACGTTAAATTCTCTCTGAACTCTCAGGTATGTAGATTGGCTAATTATAATTTCTCCGGCTTTGGCCATAGCACAAATTCTCGCACCTTCATTCACTGTTGAGCCCAGTAGTGTATAATTATTTCTTGTAGATGTTCCTATGACACCTCCGATCATGACACCCGTAGAAATTCCTATCCCAATATTTATGTCAGGCAGATTATCTTTCTTCTTGATTAGGTTGATTTGCTCCAACTTTTTTTGAATCTCCAATGCTGCTTTAACTGCCATCACGGCATCTTCTTTATGCGGCAGCGGTCCTCCGAACACCGCAAATATTTCATCTCCTACAAACTTTTCAATAAAACCACCATGATTCTGAATCTCCGGAACACACAAATTCAAAAACTCATTTATAAATTCAATCGTATCACGCGCAGTAATTGTCTCTGATAATGAAGTGAAGCCTCTAACATCCACGAAGAGAACTGTCCCTTCCATCAATTCACCTTCTGGCTTGATGTCTTCTCTAAGGAGTTTTTCTGCAATTCTTGGAGATATAGCTTGTTGAAGAGTCGCTTTAATTTTATCTTTCTCTTCCAGTTCACTTGCCATATTATTAAAGGCAGTTCCAATTTTACCCAATGCATCTTTTCTAATTACATCGATACGAGTACTCATTTTTCCACTCTTTACATTTTCCATGGCATTGACTATACTTTCGATAGGGCCTGATATAATCCTTGAAATGAGAAAACTTAGCAGCGCAGAAAGCAACATCGCGGGGAGCAGAGAATAGAGTATAGTTCTATTAATCTGCGAGTCAATAACAGCATAAGCTCCTAAGGGTAGATCAACTCCCAACAATGCTACTACAGCTCCGGAGTTATTTTTGATAGGTGCATAAGCACTTATCCAGACACCGTAGTCATCTGCATAAGGTTCGGTCAAAGCATGAACTTTCCCAGATGAGAATATTTCCTTTTTTATATCGAGATTAGCATAATCACTGACTGTAAGTGGTGAGCCACTTCCTTCACTTGGATCTCCGGCAATCTTGAGCACTCCATCAATAAGCATAATGGAGTACACATTTTCCACACCACTCTTTGCATATCTATTTCTAATCTCTCTTAGATGGTGATCTATAGAATCTTTTAAATAAGGCCTGTCAACATTATTTAAAAGTGATTCATACTCCTGTATTCTACTACGATTAACTGACATGGAGATGGCGGCCTCTGTTACGATATTTGAAGCCTCCTTAGCTACTCCTGAAACCACGGATTTTTTTGCGTTAAGGGAGAAAAAAAGGTTGGACATGATAATAGCCAGGATAACAGTACCCAAGATCAAGATGAACAACTTATGTGCAAGTTTCATGTAAGAATTTTTGAACCATTTTGACCTCTTTTATAAGGGTTGTAATCATGGATAAAACTAATCTCTACATGTGATCTGTCTTTTATATGTATTCCTACATTTTGACATGATACTTCTATATGTATTCATATAAATTCAAACGCTAATATTCAATTATCGAGCACGACGTGATGAGTAGAATATCTTATTGACACGACAAGACAGTTCGAAGCATTTATGTGTTGTACTAAGGTTTATATACTTATGCGCTGTTGTGTAGCGCCATGAAGTGGTCGGTGTATGTTTAGAGCACTTCCGAACGACAACTGGGGCTCCCTGTGTGTTAAAATTCACTCTAACAGATACTCCATATCACCTTCCCGTGTTTGTACACATATTATTCAACAAACAAGGACAAATCGAGCTGATCGAGCAATGGAATGAATCGAAGGTCGAATATGAATTTTATCACTCACTGACGACGTAAATAGGCATACATTTGCGGCGCAAATTATGTTCCTTATAGAATATGCTTTCTTTCGTGGGAATAGTGCCTTATGAGGCATTACTTCAATAGAGAGAGTAACTAATCATAAGGTGATAAAAAGTAATAGATGAAAATTGTCATCGCAGGAGCTGGCGACATGGGCTTTCACCTCGCTCGATTGTTGGTTTCCGAGAAGCAAGAAATAATCCTCATAGATACTAATGAGGACATCTTGGATTATGCCAAGAGTCACCTCGATGTATATACCATCAAAGGAGATGCATCTTCGATAGAAGTACTTAACAATGCTATGGTCAGCAGTGCTAAGATGTTTTTAGCCGTAACCGCAGGAGAGAAAACCAATCTTGTGGCTTGTATTCTCGCTAAGAAAATGGGTGCTAAGCAAACTATAGCGCGTGTAAGTAACTCTGAATATCTCAGTCCATTACAACGGCAAAACTTTAGTGAATTAGGTATCGATCATCTAATCTCGCCAGTAGAACTGGCCGCTGTGGAGATCGAGCGATTGGTCAAATACTGTGAGGTCACAGACAACTTTGAGTTTGAGCAGGGAAAAGTGATCCTTAACGGAATCACATTAGACGATGATTCTGCGCTCGTGGGTAAGACCATCAAAACCATAGAAGAGGAGAACAAGTTTAAATTCAAGCCTGTCGCTATACTTCGCAATAATGAAGAGACGATCGTTCCTAAACCAGATACCCGGTTAGAATCTCAAGATCACATCTACTTCATGACCTCTAAGAATCAGATGAATCCGCTTTTATCATTTCTTGGCAAAGAGCTCAAGAAAATACGTAATGTGATGATTCTTGGTGGCTCGAACTTAGGAACAAAAACTGCTGCTCTCTTAGAGCGAAAGTATAACGTCACCATCGTAGAAAAAGATAAATCCCGCTGTAAGCACCTCGCTGAAAAACTGGAAAACACTCTTATTATACAAGGTGACCCAAGTAACATAGAACTGCTTAAAGAAGAAGGCTTGGACAGGATGGATGCCGTCATCGCAGTCACTACCAATACCGAGACCAATATCATCGCCTGTCTGAGTGCTGAGAAATTAGGAGTTTATAAAACGATAGCCGCGGTGGATAATACCGACTACACCCACATCTCACAGCAGATTGGTGTAGATACACTGATTAATAAAAAGCTGATTGCAGCTAACAATATATTTAAGTTCGTCAGAAAGGGCAGAGTTGAAGCGATCACCTCTCTTCACGGTGTCGAAGCAGAGATTATCGAATACAGTGTTCACAAGGAAAATCAACTTACTAAAAAACCAATCAAGGATCTTCCAATTCCTTCTAATGCCATGATAGCGGCTGTCGTTAGAGGAGAAGAAAGTATCATCCCTGATGGTGACTTCCAACTTAACGTCGAGGATAAGGTAATCGTGGTGGCAGCTGAGCGATGCGCAGAACGAATAGGCAATCTTTTTAAGTAGATATGTTTATCAACCTACAGCCTATCTCTAATGTTCTCGGAGCATTATTAGTCTTTGTATCCATATTGTTGGTGGGTTGCATCCCTGTCAGTCTTGTACTCCAGGATAACCATTGGACCACATTTTTGTGGTCAGGCTTGGTAAGCTTTATCATAGGAGCCATCAGTTGGAGATATAAATTTGCCAGTACCGCAGCTGTCAATAAACGAGAGGGATATTTGATCGTAGTACTTAGTTGGTTGACAGTTACCGTCGTAGGTACTCTTCCTTATTTATTTAGCGGAAGCATCCCAGAGATACATAATGCCTTCTTTGAGAGCATGTCAGGATTCACCACTACGGGTGCTACAATATTGACAGATATAGAGTCCGTAGATCCTTCGATATTACTGTGGAGAAGTCTCACACAATGGATTGGAGGCATGGGTATTATAGTGCTTACCGTGGCATTGTTTCCTCTTTTAGGTATTGCGGGTATTGAGTTATTTGTGGCAGAATCACCAGGTCCCACATCAGATAAGATTCACCCACGGATTAAGGATACTGCACGTACCCTTTGGTTCATATATCTGGGTCTTACCGCTGTATTATTCATACTACTATGGATAGAAGGGATGGGTTGGTTCGATGCCCTCAATCATGCTCTAACAACCATGGCAACAGGAGGATTCAGCACCAAGAATGCCAGTATAGCACATTATTCAAGTCCTCTGATTCAATATACCATTGCATTCTTCATGTTACTGGCTGGGACCAATTACGCTGTTATATACCTCGGTCTAAGAGGAAGATTTAAGCGTATCTATCAGAATGAAGAATGGAGGATGTACATGATAGTACTTTTCGTTTCTGTGGTGATTGGTACTATTTCACTAATTAATACGGTTGGTCTTGGTTGGGAAGAAAGCTTCAGAAATATTCTTTTTAATATCATCTCGTTAGTTACCACCACAGGTTATGTTTCCGTCGACTATATGTCATGGAATAATGGGTTCAGCATATTTTTCTTTCTACTACTATTTACTGGTGCTTGTGCAGGCTCTACTTCTGGAGGTATCAAACTGATCAGACATCTCGTCTTCATGAGAAATACCATCTTAGAATTCAAGAGAGTATTACATCCTCGTGCTATGATCAGACTCAAGGTCAATAAGCAACTTGTTGCACCAAGAATCATGACGCACATTTTGGTATTTCTCTTGGTCTATCTTTTCCTATTTGTGATGGGATCAGTGGCCTTGTCATTTATGGGACTTGACTTCATGACAGCAGTAGGAGCATCAGCGACAAGTATTGGCAATGTAGGTCCTGGCTTAGGTAGTGTGGGACCAGTGGATAATTTTGCTCATCTCCCGGTCGCTGCAAAATATATCCTTAGCTTCCTAATGATGTGTGGACGATTAGAACTATTTACAGTACTGATTCTATTCTTCCCTTATTTCTGGAGAGCGAACTAAGGATCAAGTTTAGGATGTTTCTTTAGAGCAACATAATCTCCCAGACTTAGAAGATTTTATAATTTGAAACCTAAGAGGTCTTTCTTGTGAGATACCTGCGATTGATCCAATGACCACTGACCAATACAAATCCTCCTATCGCCATAACCGTATGGTTCTCAGGAGTAGCAAGCATGAAGCCAGTCACAATGATCGCCAAGCCAGTTACAATGATCGCTTGTGGCAGGACATTTTTGTGAGAGGTCATGGCCTGATATATAGACCATGCTCCGATGCCAAATGATAACACAACAACTACCAACTCGATAGAATGATGAGCTGCTGTAGAAGCCCCTCCTACAATACCAAAAGAAAATAAAAAAGGAAGTGCTGCACAGTGTATAGCACACAAAGCCGAGGTGATCATCCCGAACGTATCTACTGCCTTTGATTTTTTGTTAATCGCCATAGTTGCAACAATGATGCAAATATAACTTATAAATCATAGATAAGGTTCATTAAAACAAAGACTAAGCGCCTATTTGACTTCAAATGCTCCGTGAAAGCCCTCTGACTTGAGTGTTGTTATAATCTCCTTGACCTGATTATCATCAAATCTTCCTCTGATTTTATATCTATAGATTTCCTGACCTGGGACTTGTTCCGCTATCACCTCTCCCAGATAAGCGTATTGGTAATAGGTTTTCCCTCCTGTAGACGCTACAAACTGTATGTATCGATATTTCTTGAGGTCAGAGGCATTCTTATTGAAGCCAGACGTCCTCGATCGCTTTTCTTCAGACTTATGCTTTGGAGTAGGAACTACAGGATTAGGTATTTTATCTGCGGCGGCTGTTTCTTGGACCTCGAGCTTAGCTAACTTATCATCTATAACTTGCTCTCTAAGATCCAATTGAAAAGCTCTTGATGATATCTCTTTCTCTTGAATGGTTAGCAAGGAATCTCTCTTCTTTAGACTACTTAATAGTTCGAATCGCTGCTTCTCAAATCTTAACTTCTCATCTAAGA
>JAULCF011405655.1:0-13803 GCA_032361265.1 Devaleraea mollis
GCTTCGTGACCGGGACGGCATATGCCGTCCCGGGCACGAAGCCACAGCCTATTCCTGTGCCCTTCCGAGACGAACAATTGTGGCCGTCCCGGTCACGAAGACACAGGCTATTTCTGTGCACTTCCGAGATGAACAATTGTGGGCAATAAAATCGTAATACGCATAAGTTGTGGCGATGATACTGACAAGTTAGGAAAGGTCGGAGGGGGACTGCCTTTCTGTGTTCCATGCAAAAAGATCGAATACTACAACATTAATGTTTAACTAAAACTGACAATATTGCATACAACAAGTCGGTGCTGGAGGAGTGGACCCACTTGAGCTGGCACTAGTTTAACGTCGGGGACGGAGCTGATATTCATAATAGATGACGTCGAAGAGGGAGATTCTTAAACCTAGCTATACCTCTGACAAAGTCGAGTTACTGGTGTAAGTCAATTCATCATATTGCATTGAGAAATGCAAGTCGCTGCCCTTTTTCCATGCATGTTGAGAACTGGTTGGCTAAAACAAGCCTTCTTCCTCTTCAGATGACGGTTAGAAGCTACAATACGAAATAAATGCACTTCAAAGGATGTCCTGCGGCAGGGCGTCAACACGATTTTTTCAAACGATGCATTAGATTTTATCTATTTCTGGGCGTTATCATTTCACCAAGACGGAATGGACACTAAACCGTCTTTTATTATCCCATGACATGGCGCTAGCCATGGAAGCTAGCTGTTTACTTTACGCTACTCAATGGTGAAACGTTTCGTATCACTGACTACTAGTCACTAGTTTAGTAAACTGCCCACAACGTTTCAACTGGCTAGGTTCATGGTAGAGGCTCGGTCCGTATGCGATGTCGCATTTGAAAAAGACGGTTGAGCCTCCTCCCATGACGGTACTGCATTTTACAAAAAAAATCAACTGCAAATATCGAAAACGGATCATTCTCATACTGCAATGAAATATTTCACCCTAAAAAAAGACCGAAAACATCCACTGTAATGCACACTTTCGTCTAGTGTGTACCCGTTGACGGCATGGTTCTTGTTTCTTTTTAGTTTTTCTAGCCAACCTTATAATCTCGCGCGCGCGCAGAACCGACCATAGTAGAACATGGCACGTGATTGATTTGGTCTCGAACCAGGGTGCGAGCACGACGTGGAGGCGGCTTAGACGAGAAGGGCTGTCGACGTAGGGAGGCGTAACCGGCCCTGATTGGCAGATTTCTTTAGACTTGGCACATGATCGGGCGTGCGAATCTCGGCGGTTCTGCTCTAAAGCGATAGACACCATCCGCTCGCGTACGGAACTAAAAGTTTGGTCTTGGAGCGCCGCTTCTATTTACTTACGACTGCCTGCAATGTCCTGATTGGAAAGCCAGGAAATTCATTCAGAGACGAAAAAGGGAGGGGCTGCTCCGATCCGAGGGGTTTATCGCTGCACAAAGCGATAAGAATCGACTACTAGTCCTAGTAGGTACTACCCAATAGGAAGGACGGGGATACGTGGAGGGATTGAGGCAGGACTGGGGTGGTCACCGGGACCGAGTAGTCGTCCCTCTGGGCTGGTTTTGGGGATAGGGCGGCCGCGAGAGGTCGGCCTACGACGGCGATTGGATAGATAGGGAAAAGAAAATCGCTACGTGGCAACAACATCCACATCTACTGTGCCGGTAGAGGTGACTGATCACGACACAATAGTAGGCGCCTATACGTTGACAGGATATGCTTGGTAGCAGTACATTACAGTGCATAACGATGTTTGACCACTTCGGAAAACCCCAAGTTTTAGTTTGGGCATTGTAAGTGTAAATATGGACACACTACCAATTTTAATTTTAGGGATTCTTTATCACACTGTAAGCATTTGATTGTTAAGATAGAACTAAAACTGAACTTACACCTTTGTGCTCACGAAAGTCGTTCATGCTCTTGAGCCGATTTCAGCGACCGTGCTAAACACACAGCCAGTCCAGAAAGAAGCGAAGGCAATCCAGCGCATGTTTAAAGTTGACGCAACCATTACTTCCATTTTGTCGTGTACCCTGTTGCTAGCTTGGTACAGTAGTGAAACAATTTGGTACCTACCGGACTCGCGGAACATGCGGAAGAATTTATTTTATTCGAAGAGAGTTGGTGAGAAAGTGTACCTCTCACGAGATGACTCTAGCGCCCCACTGGCGCGTCAACGAGCCGACCCCGGTCGACTTACCGCGAGGAGAATGAATAAATTCGCGGAGAACAATAAGCTCCGATCTAAGTACGTAACTCGAGAAGCGACTGGGAATAAAACAACCCGGGTTACGAGTACCAGAGACGCGAAGACTACTATGAGACCAACTCGGAGATCCCCGAGAATGATTGAGGCGCTACTCAGTAGTAAGAAGAAACGCATTCCGTCTGCAGTTCTGTCTCCCATTCCGCTCTCGCCCTCGAGAAATGTTAGACTAGAAGGAAAGCTGGCCCATACACCTACCTCGCGCGTTGGCAGAGTTCCGCGTTCCAATTATTTACCTGCCAGTGATGAGGCCGTCGTTTATTGGCTCTTTAACACCTGCGGCATGAGCGAGCGGGCAACTGACGCCGCGAGAGGTCATATGTACACTCTGACCGGCGAGCATTTTCGATGCCTAGTCGGGGAGACCTGGATATCCGATGAAATTATGAACGCTCTTGTTATGCTCATAAACAACGCACGCGAGGAGTATCAAGCTTCGAATGGCGACGGTATTATCAGGCGTCATGTGTTTATAACGTTTTTAGACCACTCTTAGTTCGGAATGGAATATCTGACTACGCATGGCTACAGAATTACACTGACACCAACGACAACATGCTGGAGCTCGAAATGTTGGCAGTCTCCGTGCATATTAACCATAACCACTGGTTTGCGGCGGTTATAGACTTGAAGAAAAAGGAGTTTTTATACTTGGACTCGATGAGAAACGGAGATTGTCTAGGGATTATCACACTTTTACGCAGGTGGTTTTTTGACAAGGTTAACTGTAAGCGGTTGACTATAAGCACGGGATTGCCATAGCGAATGAGTGGGATATACCGTCTTGGACTGACGTGAACCGCCCTGAACTGGTCGCTACCCAGAACTGCGGAGGTTCGTGTGATATTTGTAATGTTTGCGATTGAACGGTTGGTGAAGGGTGAGGAGTTGAACTTTGATCACAGGCATACCGATCATCTTCGCAAAAGGGCCGCATTGGATGCATTTCGTGGGGTATTAACGGATTGAGTTGGCATGTAAACTAAAGTTGGCACTACATCTTGACTGGTCGAGCGTGAGAAGAGAGTGTCTCTCCTTAGCAAGACTTCACGGCCTCGACGAGGAAGGCTGTAAAAAGTTTATTTACTACGTAGTAACCGTGTACACCGTTAGTTAAAACCGCTGCCGGTACCAGAAAAAATGAAAGTAATATATGCGCTACATAGATAGCCGAATGAAGTGAGGTAGAAACGGACCGCGGTTTGAAGAGCGGCACACGATGCAATGGGAGTGGACGGGCAGGGATTTGGGACCGAATATCTTGCGTGTGCATACCTAAACCGGTATTTGTGCGATATGTTTTTCGATATCAGCTCACTAAGTATCGAAATGACGTCATACCGTTCGCAAAGTACACGTGTAAATGGAGGGGGAGCCAGTGCCTTAACGATCCAATCTTATTGTATTGGATTTTCAAAAGTGCCAACCAAGATCAGAAAGCAGTCTTTGCAACTGGACGTCCAGCAATGAGGGTAAAATATTTGATACAGTGTTCCTGGACGTCCAGCAACGCTATTCTCCTGAAGGCTCGTCTGATGTCAGAAAGCAGTCCCCACCAGGGATTGGTAATAGGTATGTTTTTCGACCTATTACCCAGAACCTATTACTTGGGGTGGTGCCTATTACCTATTACCTATTACACAGACCATTGACAGAGGAGCTTTCAGGAGAATAGCGTTGCTGGATGTCCAGGAACACTGTATCAAATATTTTACCCTCGTTGCTGGACGTCCAGTTGCAAAGACTGCTTTCTGGTCTTGGTTGGCACTTTTGAAAATACAATACAATAAGATTGGATCGTTAAGGCACTGGCTCCCCCTCCATTTTCACGTGTATTTTGAATGGCAACAATGCACGAGACAGCTGCTAAATGTAAGACCTCATCAAAATGGCCATTAAACGGCGATTCTTTTAAACCCCGTTCCTGGACTCCACGTGTAGTCAAGGAACGAGAATTTATTTGTTGCGGTGTTCCTGGACATTTTTGGCCCCGTTGCTGGACTGCAGTCCAAAAGCATGCTTTTTGCTACTATCCTGAACGCTCCTCTGACACCGAGTATAATAGCTATTACCTATTACAGTGAGTATACTCGGTGTAGTAGGGTACTCGGTGGGTGCTCGGTGTAGTAGTGTACTCGGTGTAGTAGGGTACTCGGTGTTGTAGGGTACTCGGTGTAGCAGGGTACTCGGTGTAGTAGGGTACTCGGTGGTACTCGGTGTAGTAGGGTACTCAGTGGTACTCGGTATAGTAGGATGCTCGATGGAACTGGATATACTACCTGCCTCTATCATAACCACCGGTCCTCGATGGCGTGTGAAAAGCAGCTCGTGGTACAGCTGCTACCGCCATAATGGCGAAATCATTGGCTTTTATAAACTTCATCCTCCACCTATACCCACCCTTAGCTGATGAATGCGAAGGCGTTACTCGGCTTAGGAGTAACTTGGGGGAAAAACCCTTTCGTGAGGTGTCTCTCATGGTTGAAACGACTCATTTCGACGGGCTTATTAATATTAGAAATTTCAAGCAGTTGCTTTCCCCAGCAGTTTCCTGTGCTGCGATCTGGATCTCCCGCTAATATAGGCAACCAGCTCTGGGGCTATTGTAAGAGAAATACGCAGACTCATTCTGATCGCCCGGGACGTCCAGTTTTATAACTCTACGCCGCACCACAAGCACTAAAACCCGTACTCGCAAGCTTGGGTCGCTTTTATTCGTACAACAAGTGGCTGTACCTGAAAATGACCCATTTTCAGTTGTCTCTAGTGATGCTTTGTGCGTTTTAATCGCCACCAAACGGTAACACGTCACAATAAAATCATTCGTATAGGTTCCATGCTACTCATAGGACATTAATGTATAACCCCCGTAGGCTTTTGCGCCGAACGAAGGCGCTCATTTGGCAGGCAGTCTATAAGTAAAAAACCTCCAACTTTGAGCCCTCACCCGCGGCTTAAAACTTTGAATGGGAACAATTCCTTTAGCTTGCTTAGTCAGTAGACTAATAGTATTAGTTATACCCGTACTCGCTTTACTTTTGATAACTTAAAGTTCTCGTACTTGTAATTAGGCAACGTACATATATAGTAATAGAGTTATGTGTCACTAACTAAAAAAGACTACCAAACTGTCAAAACTTACATTGCTTTTTACAACTCCTTGACTTCATAGACCTCTAAAAGTTACATTAAAACATTTCCCAAGACACACAAGGGCGTCCATATCTGGGAGTTGAAATCCGACTTATTTTAACTTACTGTGCGTCTTACTTATTCCCAAAGGCTAAAAATCCCCAGGAACATTTTAAATGCTATTTTGGAACGCCTCTGTGTCCGCACCGCTTGGTTACTTAAATCATTTGCGCCGTAGCTGGTCATGCTCAGGGCCGCAGCGCTATTAAAAAACGAAGCGCGGGTCACTTAGAAGGTGACCGTTATGACTTTAAAATGCAAGTTATAGTTAAAGAGGCAAGCATTCTTTGGCCGATATAATTTACTTTCCTCGCTCTGAGGCGAGCTACAACGGTTTATGAGCAGAATAAATGGTTGCGGTTGTGTGAGTTTTTATTCGATAGCCACGCGATCAAGACTCCTTTGTACCGAAGCATGGCTATCTTGAGCGAGGGTTCTCTTATTGCAATAAAATTACAAAGTGCACCTCTGGGAAACAGCTTTAAATCGGAAACTACTGTAGCTGTAGAAAGCTAGAAGTGGCTCCCTCCGATGCGTCATCAGCACTGTCCGCTCGCACAGTGATCACTGCATCGATGCATGTCGCTCTCCTACAGCTAACAGTAGAGAGCGCAACCTGCTAAAGATTTTTAGTTTTTTATCAAAAAAAGTAGACCCCTAACCGAGTTGACAAGCTCGAGCTGAAACGTTGCACTGCTAGTATTATAGAAGAGAACACCCTCTCGCATGTTTTGAAAAACATTGAAAATAGATCCCGAGGCGATTTGACAAGTTGAAACTGTAACGTTTCAGCACAGTAGAGAGTTGAAAAACTGTGTGACCGGGACCACGGAATGAATGGCTTGCAATGCGCAATGCGCGTCAGGGTTTGACGAATTCTCGCGGTACTTGGGTCAGAAAATAGATATCACATTATTTGTTAGGGTTAAATAATACTCTGGTGCAAATCTTGGTGAACAGACTCTATCCGTAAACATCCGTTGCAGCACTTTTACATTTGTTTTCATGCAAGGCTCACTCCTCATCCGAGGAGAAGTAAATCATCCGAGGGTACATGACTAACGTTCATGCCATAATCATTATTTCTCATGTAAGGCTCACTGCTCAACATTGCTAGCTTGGACAAGGGATCAAAAACATGTACTATCACCATGTACCGAGTAATAGGTCTTCCAGGCCCGGTATACCTGCTAGAACATTTATTGTGCGAGGTTATAACTTGAATGAAAAATTGTTTAGTCGATTTAACTCGCTTTTGTCTACAAACATATGTTTCGATATCGAAAGTTTCAAATAAATGTATCTTAAGGCACCAAGCTTGCTAAAGTACCAACATTATTAGGATGGTTTTACTTGTATTCACTGTGAAAAGAGCACACTGGGGGTAGAGAGCAGAGTTTTTAGACAGTTGCACGGCGCCCACAGGGACGGGTACCATTACCGAGTACCGGTAGTAGGTGCTTTGACCGAGTACCGGTAATAGGTACTTTGACCGAGTACCGGTAATAGGTACTTTGACCGAGTACCGGTAATAGGTAGTAGGTGGTAATAGGTAATACGCAGGCAGCCACCCCAATGAGTAACGATTACCTATTACCGCAGTCTCACCTATTACTCTGTATTCGAGTACTACTCGGTACTCGGTAATAGCCTATTATACTCGGTGCACCTATTAATTCTCATACCTATTACCAATCCCTGGTCCCCACACTATTATCTCTCTTCAGCCAGTGCCTTCACCGTGTTTTATTTTGGTAGCAGTGCACTAATTGTGCTCGCTCGCATATCAAGCTCATTATCGCGCTTGCTCGTATGTCACGCCCGCTCGCTTTGAGCGCCTATCATGCTCGTTCACTTATCGCGCTCGTTCGCATTCCACGCCCGCTAACGAGCTCACTCCCTCTCATGCTCGCTCGTTACGAACAAAGTTTCTTACTGCTTGGTTTTCTGCACGCAATGCAATTTACGCTAAACTGTCGAAGGTTTATCAACTGTTTTGATCTATAAAAATTCATTAGATAGAGACCGTACAGGCAATTAAACTAGAACTGCGTGCCGTCGACGTACTCTTCATTGTCAAGCATCGGGTCTCCGTTGATGGGCCAGGCAGCGACTTTTGAAGCATCGCTTTCGTCCAACAATTCCTCCGTCCCGGTTTCACGTTGATCCAGCAAGGCAATCGCCTGTTTGTCCCACTGGGATGTATGAGTTATAAAAATCGAGTCGAGCTCGACATTGGTTTTCTCTTCTGCCCTTGCACGCTTTTCATCGTCGTCGTGCTTTTCCAGCGCCTGCTGCTTAATATCTACCGCCTTGCGGATATTTATCAAATCTCTCCTCGCTTTATCGCCAATGTTCACCCGCTCCTGAGCCAAGGCGTTCAGTTTCTCCATGGTCGCCAGACGGATCTTCATGGAGTCGATAGTGCATTGGTTACTGAGCATCACCTCCTTTGCCTTTTCCCCAGCCCTCACCGATACGCCGCCCTGAATATCTGCTGTGACAGCCGCGTTGTAGTCGGCTAAGAGCTGCGCACTTTCATTCATTCTAGTGTAGATAACGTTCCCTGGGGGAAAACGTAAATTACTGTAAAAGCAAGTCAATAACCGTCTGATGCTCCAACCTCTACTACCTGGTGCAGCTTCACTCGGACTGGCTTTGGGGATGGCACGGTCGCGGAGTTCTACTCAACACAGGGCAATGTTAGACCGGTGGAGTTTTCGGCAGGCCACCCACAGTTGTCCTCAATTGCCTGTACGCTTTTATCTTACAGTATGAGGAAGGTTGTAATATTTGTGTTATCAAGACACTACATGACATTGTGACACTTTTCACAAAGCATTTTACAAACGGCAGTCTGCTGCCGCCGGTGGTGTACCATCTAGAATCGGTGACATGGGGCTTGGCATACGCTGTTACACGAAAGACCGTCGTATCCTCCACCATCTTCTGCGCCGAGCGAAACTTCGCGACCGTGTTATAACCAAAAACCAGTCCAAGTGGATCAACGCCATGCGTATAGGATAATAATCCCAACCGCGTCGGCACGGACCTGGCCGTAATAGACCTTAGCTATATCGCACCCTTTCCCTGTGCCCCCTTCCCCCTCTTAAATCCTCGACCTCGACGCGATTCTCCCACCCTTTTCCACAGCGTCATCATCACCTCAGATACTTACCGTCTCATGACGATTCCGACAAGGAGCGACAAGTACCAGTGGAACCTGCGCGATAGAATCAACCCGAGCAATGAGCGACCCCCTTTCCGGCTATAACTTCGTCGAGTTTGTCGGCACTGGCCGTCGTTTTGACCCCGCGCCCGTATGGGGGTATTTAAATTGCCGTCCCATGTACCCCAAGCAGAATTTGGAAACCATGAAAACTGTTTGCCTAATTTATACTCCTTTAACAAACTTTAACATTCTTACCTACCTGCTTACTTATTTTACCTCTTTCTCACATACTAACAAAGATGTTAATTGGTATTGGTGAGCGTCAAGTCCATCTTCATAGCCACAGGGCCGTTTGCCTTCACTTTAGCCACCTGGATCCGCTTCAAATCGATATAATGCTGTTTCGCCGAGTGCGCATTCTGGACTTGAGAGCGACGACCAAGTCACTGGAGGAGCTGTTGCATCATTTTTCGTCAGATCATTTTGGGACCTGAAGAGGCTTCAGGCCCTAATGGATAGAGTTAGGAGCAATGCGATTATTGTTCCTGTTGCTACGCACCGCAGTCGCGTATTTTGTATGGCCTGGCTCCAGGAGGGAAATGACAAGGAGGAAGTTTTTATCATTTTCGTCGACCTTGATATCTTGGAAAGCAATGATCCTGTTTTGTGCACGGGCGCACTTGCGTTTTTGAAGAGTTTTTTTGAGTAAACAAATGTGTCCAAGGTTATGTTTGCTTTATACTGCGAAGCGGCTGGCTTGTCCCAAAATGCTGAGTGGACGTTTTCGAAAGTCTTCGACTACCAACTATTCGCCGAGCGAAAGCATGATCAGCCGTACAAAGTCGATAGCAGTCTTTGTTTTCCGGCAAGTGACCAGGGGCCGGTTGATATGGCGGCTATAAGAAATGTGCCCTATCGTCACTTGATGTTAGAGAATCACTATGACTTGATGGGGGAGGTGCTGCACCTTCTCTTGGCTGCTCTTGGTAGCCCTTCTCTTATGGAGGCCGTCGAATCTGATGAATACTCTGTGCCAACAAAGACTAGGATCGAGCAATCGGCTAAACATCCTGTGGGTCACTGTGTCGTCTTTCGGAGATCATATTTTGGCACTGGATTGGTCTATCGTTTGCGTAATATCGCTTGTATTAGCGTGGAGAATCACGAGATGGACCCTGGTTTCGTCGAAAAGCCGTTCGCCATTTTTTCACTCCCAAGTGGTCGAGCCAGTGATCAACTACCTGCCTCGCCGTTTCCGGTCTTCTTTCTTTCAGAAGTCAGCCCCCGAGTCTGATCAGCTCGAGCTTGAGGCTTCCGAGTCTGAGGTTGAGTTGAAATGGCGGCTAAGGGTGCGTGTTGGCACTGACAACTGTAATAACATATTGTTATCTACGGTGTCGAACCTGGTCTTTTCAAATGAGCAGGCCGCGTACACCTTGACCACTGAGCATGGTCCTTTGCACTTAGCCGGTTTAGACGATTCAAAAGCTGCAACCACTTTAAGCGCTGTAGGGCAGGCGGATGTGGACTACATGGTGGCGTCACACAAATCTGTTCGTGTTGGCCTTGAGTGTGGGGATGAAAATGGACTTCGCTACGATAGCGAAAGTCGTGCTATTTTCCCCGGATCGACGCATCGTGCTATCGTTTTCATTAATGAAAGCAGTGCGTACAGTGTCGTGGTGCGGTTGGCGAACGAGTTTGCAAATAGCGGGGAAATATGTGCTGACATATTTACGAGAAGCGACTCAGCGATCGCTATCACTGGAGTCTCGAGTAGTGGAACGATCACTGTGGTCCGTGGCGGTGCAAAGTGTAGAGCCTAAACGGGCGCTCAGACCGTAATAATTGATAAGAACAATGAAATTGCCGGTTACGACCCTGCTAAGATAGATAAGTCATGTGACGGATGCCGACGTGTGATGGCTGGAACTTGTCGTGGGAATGATTCGATCTGAACTGATCAAGCCATCACCAACGAAGCTCCTAATGTACTTTCCCACTCTGATCACTCCAAAATGGAAGGAATATAGTCCACTCCACCGGAAAACTGAAGCAACTGACTGTGATCTTATGTTTCCTTTTCCCTATTATATGTTCCTATTTATTAGTGTGTGGATATGGACTTGGTCACGGACGCTGAAACAGCTGCTAAGATTGGAGCTGCTACGCTGAAAGGAGTTTCCACTATGCCGTCTTTCCATGCCAAGGGTTTAGGTGATTTGGTGGTGAAAGATTTCCTCGCACCTCTTGTATTTAACCCTAAATTAGTGACTCTGGGTGACACTGCGGCGAGAGAATCCGGCCTGAAAATAGCGACGAGGTGTGGTCGAGGTAAGTTTCAGCTGTCGCAAAATCCGCTGCATGATTAATTCAGATTATCGCTCGTAGCCAACACTCGAACGCGCCCTCGCGGCTCTCTAATTTTTATGTTTTGTCACATTCTTTCTATTATAGCCCCGGTTCTCACATTAGTAATAGAACTGAACAGTGCTGGCAATAACACGTGGGCGATCGTTCACGACGTCAGAGAAGCTGTCAAGAAAATTGTCGCCAACAAGCCATATAAGGTTCAGGTTCGCTCGCGTTCCGACGACGGGCGCATGATTATCGTTCGAGGTAAAACTCGTCAAGGTCCAAAATTCGACTCCACACCACTTGTTTGACTGGCAGACTGCGTCTTCATTTAAAGTTTCAAGTTAGTTATCTTTTCATGCCAAATTCATTTAAAACCATGCGTATTGTTTTTTTACTACAACGAAAAGGCCTCAAATCGTAATAGCCTGTTGGCTAATTTTACTCTAAAAATGATGTACAACTCACTCCCGACGATGTGCATTCAGTTATTGGCAGCTCAAAAATAGCTTTTAACTTGGCCCTTACCAAATGGCCGATACGTGTTGTATATAAATGTACAATAGCTCAAAAATCGTTTACACAACTAGCTAGGCCGCAAGATGGCAAGAAGTAAAAAGTACTAAAACGACTCGGAAATATACAGAAGCTTGATGACAGGCATACTACGCCATACTAGCTCAAAGATCGTTTAAAAACTATGCTGCAAGAAGGCATCCTAGCTAGTAGTATATGAGAGGCTAGCCTAACAGCTGTTAATAAAATCGAAAAAATCGAAAAGACCGAAACCAGAGATAGTTTTAAATTGTAAGTGACAGCTATTTCCACAGCTTGTGAGTAATTCTATGTACAGGCCCAGGAGTCCCAAGTTACTCCCGATGCTTCTGGTGCCGCTGATGGTGGTTATGCCGCTGACGCTGGTGATGATGGCGATCATCGCCATTGGTGGTGATGATGGTGATGCTTGTGTTGTTAGGGATGCTTGTGATGCGTGTGTTGCTGGTGATGCTGGTGATACTGGTGACGCTGGTGATTCTAGGGAGGCTATTGAGGCTGTTGTCTTCTCCGTCCTCATCATCCTCATCATCCTCATCATCCTCATCATCCTCATCATCCTCATCATCATCTTCTTCATCGTTCTCACCATCCTCATCGTCCACATCGTCATCACCATCTCAGCATCATTCTGACATGATGTCCATCTTCTTCAAACTTCTCCTCAGCAGACTCATCATCGTCCAACTCCGACTACTATGAAAGGCATAAAGAAGACGCACAGAAGTTAGAAATCGCTCTAAAACAATACAACTGTATTGAACTCGCCCGAACAAAATATCAACTAAGAAAACAGACCACCTTGGACAGCACCGCAAGACGAATCGGACGATCGTCCCTCCTTCTCTTCACTCACTCTCTTCCCTCGATCTCTTCCCTCGCTCTCTTCCCTCGATCTCTTCCCTCGATCTCTTCCCTCGCTCTCTTCCCTCGCTCTCTTTCCTCGCTCTAATACCCCTCTCTACTCCCGCCAACCCTCTCGCTCGACAGCGGGAAGCTAACCGCCGACCGCCCGCGTCTCCCTAGCTCTCCGTCCTGTCCCTCTTCCAACTCCACTCCCCTTCTTGCGCTTATCCAACCCCAATAAACGCCCTTACATCCGCCCAATTCACCCCAAACCTCATATACAACCGCCACAAACCCACCGCAATCCCACAACGTACAGACGACGCGCGCTGCGTGGACGTCTCGCGCGTGGAGTGGGTGGAGTATGGGTGGTATGTGGTCACGCCACGTGGCTGCAGACTGGCGACGCCGAGCGGCGGCGGAGACAGCGGTGCGCGGGTTCGCGACGCTAGGGTCGCGCGGTATCGCGGCGCTGCGGTTGCGCGGCGTCGCGGTAGTGTGGCGTGGCGCTGCTGCGGTCGCGCGTTGTCGCGGCGCTGCGGCTGCGCGGCGCCGCGGTCGCGTGGCGTGAGGGCGAGAGTGAGCAGGATGAAGTGGACGGAGCGCGCAGGGGTAGATTGGAGGGCGGCGTTGAGACGGAGGTCAAGGTCCGTTGTCAGAGGTTGCTCGAATCCTGGCTTTGTATTTCCAAAGCGGAAAGTATATTTTTAAAAAACATGTGGGAAAGTCGGGAAAATATTTGGAGGGTGGCCGAAATGTTTTCGGACACCCCCATTTCCGGCACGCTGGTTACCAAGAATTTTACCATAATCGAAAATGGGCAACAACGTAACACGCACACAACACTCACGTGAAAAAAAACAGGCCATAAAATTTGTTTCAATTTTTGAGACTTTGTTTCCACACGTGTGATTTTTTAAAACACCCCCTCCTCAGCGTCTCGTCTCATTTCCTCCCGTAAGGAATCCCGTTCCTCACTTCGTTTCGATCTCTGCGGGGTAATAATATTCGACAGACATTTCTAGAAACGGTTTTATCGTGGGAAAACTACAAAAGGTTTTTCTGGGCAGTCTGCAACTCATCATTTGCGTGTACTTACTAACACGCACCGGACTCATTTTCGTCTTTAACGACAACTTCGCCATTGGCATTGGATTTTACCCCCGTTTATTTATCGCACACAAATAGTTATTTCGCGCGCGCGTTAATTTTCGTGACACAGCGGACCGCAATCGCAGTTTATAGTTTCTCGCGCGCCCGCGGGGAGCACACTTACTAAGTAGTCGCTAGTAGTAATATCTAAGTCGCTAGTAGCGACTGATAATGAACCAACAAATATTTTCTCTTTCTGATCTCATACGTCAGTTCGATCGATGGTGCATCAAAAAAACGAAGCGTTGTAAATTTAGTACGGA
>JAULCF011406766.1:0-13797 GCA_032361265.1 Devaleraea mollis
AAGCTGTAGACATAGCTATTCTCGAGGACCGTAGGTTGGTCGAGATGCATCAAGAGAATCTTAGTAACGACTTCAATGTCGGAGATATACACGTTGGTACTATTAAGCGTACAATGCCTGGGCTCAACGCAGCATTTGTAGAAATCGGTCATCCCAGAGATGCCTTTTTACATTATACTGATTGTGGACCTAAGTTGTCTTCCATAACTAAGTATACCAAAGGAGTCAGAAGCGGTAAAATCACAACGTCCCGACTTGCGAACTTTGAGATTCCTTCAGATATAGACAAGAAGGGTAGTGTAGACCAAGTACTTAAGAAAGGAGACAATGTCCTTGTACAAGTGCTTAAAGAGCCAATCTCTACTAAGGGTCCAAGACTCTCTTGTGAGATTACCATACCTGGACGATATGTAGTTATCAGTCCATTCAAGAATATGGTTGCTGTCTCGAAGAAGGTCTCTTCTCAAGAGGAACGAGTTCGCCTCAAGAATGTAGTTGAAAGTATTAAGCCAAAGAATTTTGGGGTAATAGTAAGAACTGCAGCTGAGGGAAAGAAAGTGCAAGATATCCATGAGGACATCCTCGATCTTACTAAAAAGTGGGATCAGGTATTCGAAAAACTCAAAGGACAGAAGAGATATCAAATACTACTTAAAGAGCTCGATAAGACCGAGACGATCCTAAGAGATATATTAAATGATTCCTTCAATCGCATCTCTGTTAACGATAAGGATACCTATGATAATGTCAAAGGATTCTTAAGTAATGTAAGTAAGGATCAGGTCAAGATATTAAACCACTATACTGGAAAGACGCCAATCTTCGAACAGTTTGGAATTACTCGACAGATCAAGTCATCATTTGGGAAGTCATTCACCATGAAAAGTGGCGCTTATCTGGTTATCGAGCATACAGAGGCCATGCACGTCATAGATGTGAATAGTGGTCCTAAGGCTAAAAACATGGATCAAGAGGCTGCGGCCTTATCTGTTAACTTGGAGTCTGCTCAAGAGATCGCACGTCAGATGAAACTTCGCGATATGGGAGGTCTCATTATTATTGACTTTATCGATATGAGAGGTGCTGATAATAGAGCACTACTGTTGAAGCAATTCAAGAAATTCATGTCTACAGATCGCGCTCAGCACACCATTTTACCATTGTCTAAGTTTGGCTTGATGCAGATCACTCGTCAACGTACGAGACCTGAGATACAGATTACTACCATAGAGACTTGTCCAAGTTGTAAAGGGACAGGGAAGATCCAACCGACCGTATTGGTAACAGATGGTATTCAGAGAAATCTGGACATGATCTTGAGTAGCAGGCCAGATGCTAAGTTGAAACTCATTGTACACCCATATGTGAAAGCATTTTTGAAAGATGGATGGTATAGTCAACACTTAAAGTGGCTTGTGAAATATAAGAAGTGGATTGAACTGCAATCTGACTCTTCGTTTCCAATTAATAAGTACAAGTTTTACGATGACAAAGATGATGAGATCAGATTGTAGATAGAAGTCTACATTTATCACGTGAATCATCTCGACTTTCTATCTGAGTATAATAACAAGAAGATATTAATAGCTCCGCTTAATTGGGGGCTCGGGCATGCCTCACGCTGTGTCCCGATCATTGATGCTCTCCAGCGAAACAATGAGGTAATACTCGCGAGTGATGGTCTTGCACTGCAGTGGTTAAGGCATCAATATCCCTCGCTTGTCGCAAGCGAACTTCCTGGATATAACATAGGATACGAAAGCCAATACATGTGGCTTAACATGCTTAGAGCATCACCAGGTTTGATCAGGGCTATCAGCGCCGAACATCAATTGTTACAGCGGTGGATCACAGAAGAAGGTATAGATCTTGTCATCTCAGATCATCGATTAGGTTTGTATACGGACCTCTGTGATTGTGTAGTTATCGCACATCAGGTTAGAATACCACATAGCAATCCGATCTTAAGAGGGTTGATAAGTAATATCAATAAAGGATACTTAAATAGGTACAATGAGGTATGGATCCCAGACTTTGAGGACAGATCGTTAGCACTTGCTGGTGAGATATCTGAGGTGGATGGCCTTGCATCCTATAAGTACATAAATCCTTTATCAAGATTACATCCTAATGATGTAGAGCAGGATATTGATATTTTAATATCCCTCTCAGGGCCAGAACCGAGTCGCACTCAATTAGAAGAACTATTACTGCAGTCACTTGCTGGATTGTTAGATGTGTACAACGTGACATTGATAAGAGGAGTTAGGACTAAAATAGATTTGGATAGCCGGAGTGGTGATATTGAAGTGATAGGTTTGGCAGATTCACTTACGTTAAATGATAGAATATGCCGATCTAAACTTGTCATCTGCCGAGCAGGTTATTCTTCGATAATGGACTTGCATCACTTAAGGCAGAAAGCAATATTGATTCCTACACCTGCGCAACCAGAACAAATCTACCTGGGCAATTATCATCAATCTGAGGACAACTTTAAGGTGTTACAACAATCTGATATTATCAGTAACCTGTTAGAGATGATAAAGCGTGAGTTTCAAGAGTAGCTTGTATTAATGTAAAGGTCGGAATCACTGCATTCATTTTCACTATATTGTAGAGCTATGACCGATCAGATTAAGATAGTTCTTGTTGATGATCACGAACTTTTTTTGAAGGGGATCAAGCGTCTATTAGATGGTGAGGCCGACATTACTATTGGGGGAATCTATTATGATGGGACATCTTTTTTGAAGGCTCTTCCTTTTATTTATACAGATCTCATTTTACTTGATCTACAGTTGCCAGATATAGAAGCAGAAGAATTATTACGAGCTATAATAGATCTTAAGCCTGGCTTGCCGATTCTATATCTTACGATGATGAGAGGTGCTCGAATCTTCAGAAGATTAGAAAACTATCCAATCGGTGGATATATCTTAAAGGATGCATCATTGGAAGAACTCTGCCTTGCTATAAGAGAAGTGGCTAATGGAGGGAAGTATATTAGTAAAGACATCTATCTTAATGATGATACTAATGTGAATACTGTTACCATGCCCAAAGAGCGTTTGACAGAGTTAATAAGTCCTCGTGAAAAAGAGGTGTTAGACCTCATCTGCCAAGAGTACAGCAGCGCTGAAATTGCCAAACAACTTTTCGTTAGCACCAGTACTATTGATACACACCGAAAAAAATTGCTACTCAAGTTAGGTGTTCAGAATACAGTTGGTTTGGTCAAATTTGCAATCAAAAACGGCATTTTTGAATGATGAAATTCATACTCATACTACTTTTGAGCCTGTCAATCTGTAGGGTTGGTAAGACTCGAAATACGCCTGCCATAATTGATGAGTGGATTGAGACAATACCATATGACAATCCTGCTAAATCAGATTCTATTTTATTCTGGGCGGACAAATTAGAAAGCGCCGCAGCGGAGATTGGGTATCAACGTGGCATTAATTACGCTCAAAGATTTAGAGCCTATTACTATCATTTTAAGGGAGATGTTGCCAAGGCTACAGCCTTATACTTAGTTTTTTTAAAGTCATCGAGGGAGATAAATCATGCTAAAGACAAATTGTCTGCGATTTCAGATTTGGTATATACTTACTTGTCTCTGAATCAAAATGACAAAGCCAAACTCTTACTTATAGAGACCATCACTAATGCCCAAGTTGTCCAAGTAGATCCAACGCAATTATCGTCTTTTTACAATAATCTTGGTATCGTCTACAGTCGCGATGAACAAATTGATAGCGCTGTTTGGGCATACAATAAATCTCTCATCTTAAAAAAGGAAATAGGAGATGAAAAAGGACTAACAAATCTCCGTGTAAACCTAAGTTCACTATACATCAAGTTGGGAAGGTATCGTGAGACGATTCAACTTTCAGAAGATAATCTTGAATTTTTGGGAGATGACGGGAACCCTTCTCACGTTATTCATAATTTAATCAATCGAGCAGCGGGATTAGTTGAAATTGGAGAATTAAAAGAAGCAGAAAAGAGTGTTCAGAAAGCTGTGGATTTGGCTAACGAGATCGGCGATGTATCATTGCAACAAATGTCTACATCATCAATGTCTTCTTTTTATCAGAAGAGTGGTCAATATCAGAAGGCGTTAGAGTATTTACTAAAAAGTGAAGAGTTCAAGTCAAGTTTATTCAATGAACAATCCAATATTAAAATTGCGGAACTAAGGGAGACTTATGAGGCTGATAAGAGGGAACAGGATAACCGACTACTTTCGGCAGAAGTAGTGGCGCAGAAGAATCGATTGAATTTTTATGCCGTTGGTATCATTGGCTTAGTACTATTACTCGGAATATTGCTGTGGTTTTGGAAAGTAAATAAGTCTAAGAATGAATTGTTAGAAGAGCGGAATAGTCAGATCCAAAAACAAAACGACAAACTTACGGACCTGAATACAGAGAAGAATAATCTGATGTCCGTAGTTTCTCATGATCTGAGCACACCATTTTCAACAATCAAGATATGGGCACAAGGATTGAGGGACGATAGTTCAAAAACTGATGTAATTCAAACAAAGCAGACAATTATTCAATTAACAGATCAAGCGCTATCTTCTATCAATCGGATCTTGAGAATAGATAAAGAAGAGGTGGTGAATCTTGAATTATCACAATTAGCAATAAAGGATCTATTTGATAATATTGCATCCAATCATGAGCTTATCGCTCAAGAGAAAGGAATAACGATAGTTAAGAATATCGACCCTGATAGTCTGCTCTTACTTACGGATGCAGTAATGTTATCTCGGGTACTAAACAACCTAATTTCAAATGCTATCAAGTATTCTCATAAGGACGGGGAGATATTATTAAGTGCTGAGCAAGATACTGACATGATAATTCTTAGGATCAAAGATCATGGGGTAGGAATTAGAGAAGAAGACTTAAATGGCCTTTTTGATAAATATACTACGGGTGCAACAAGCCCCACAAGTGGTGAGTCTTCACATGGCTTGGGTCTCTCTATTGTAAAGCGCCTTGTGGATGAATTAGGAGGATTAGTTAATGTCAAAAGTAAAGAAGGAGTGGGTTCAACATTCACAATTCGAATACCGATATAATTTTCTAAGGGTTATTGGCATCATGTAAATAGGGATTCTCATCAGGTAAACATGTATTCTGAACAAGATGTCTTGTAATAATAGATGTAGTTACTGACTTTGATGGTTGAAGACAAACTATATCCACATGAAATGCCTAAAATTTTACCATTCAATATGCTTCTTTCTTCTACTTACAATTGTTTCTTGTTCAAATGAAGAAGAGGTAATTGACTTTGTTGGAGAGTATAAGTCTGTCTCACTCACATACACAGCATGTGATGACCCTACAGAGGATAATGATATCTGGCAAGCTGATCAGCTTAATCGATATTGCTTTCAAGAAGGAGATACAGAGAAGTGTTTTAGACTTACTGTTAGAATTTTAGAAGATGGAACCTTCGAACATATTTTTATAGATGAAGTAAGAAGAGGAGGATTCAGCACCAGTAATCCTGACAAGAAGACTGGCACATATACTATTGACCAGCAAAATATAGAATTGTGCCCAGAGGATAATTCCCAATGTATATTAATGAGTATGAATCCAGCTCGTACAGCGCTCTTGTGGGAGATTCAAGGGACGAGCTGTAAGCGGACTCATACGATCCTCAAGCAATAGGCATGTTGAAGGGAATAGTAAGTATTATTCTAATCGGTGGTTTGATATTGGCTTGTCTGATATCATTGGACGCACAATCATGGACTGGAAATGGCAATGGCGTTTCTTGGGGAGATGCAAATAATTGGAGTACAAATAGCGTCCCGACCTCTTCAGGATTAGTACGAATAGAAGATGCTACAGTTGTTGTTGGAGATCAATATATCATTCAGCAACTTAGTCTTGATGGAGGCATACTAACAATTAATGAGAACTCCGGATTAACAATTAAAGATGCAACTTCAACCGCTTTGACTATGGTTGAATCTAATGTCAATATCAATGGCCTACTGACAATTCGGAATTATGATAATATTGGAATTCGAATGGGCACGGGATCAGATGTCATTGTAGGTACTACTGGATTGATGAGAATAAAAGCAGCTGGTAAAATTGGAATAGTACTTCAAGAAGGAGAACTAATTAATGTAGGAGATATTAGAATAGAAAATTCCTCAACCGGCATTCTGAACAATGATAGAATAAATAATAGTGGAACCCTTCTAATCGATGGAGTTAAAGTAATGGGATTAGATCATAGAGACGGAAGTTTGAATAATTGTGCCGAGGGGTATTTTGAAATAGTAGGAGACACGACGATTACAACCAACGTAATAGGAATAGACATGTGGGGTAGGATTAAAAATGATGGGACTTTTATAGTAAGTTCATGTAATTATGAATCCTTCAGATTTCGCAGAGATACTTTAATTAATACTGACAGTCTAATCATAAGAGATTACAGATTTGGAATATTCGCGGGTATAGCTTCAAGTATTTCACTGATTGAGAATCAAGTGAGTGGAGTTATACTGTTTCAAAATCCTGATTTAAGTAATCCGACGATGGGATTAAGAACTTCTGGTACGATTAATAATTATGGCTTGATCAAATTTGTTGGACAGGGTCGAGATGGCGTTTTTATAGATGGGCCAACAGGAGTGTTCAACAATTATGGAAAATTGGAAAGTGCCGATACTTGGGATGGTTTATTCCTAACTAATCAATCAACACTGATAAATCACGTAGGTGGAGTGTTGAATATCATCTCCGATGGAGATGCTGATTATGGTATTCATAACTCAGACTCAATGGTTAATAATGGGTCGATATTTATTGAATTACCCTCTCATTCTGAAAGTTGTCTTGCTTCAACTTCATTACTTGATACCGCAAAAATTATCAATAGTGGTTCTATAAATATTGTAGGAGGTAGTGTGGGAATTCGAACTACCTTCTCTGCAGAAAGTCAACCTATGTTTATTAATGAACAAACGGGAATAATTGATATTTTCAAATCAGGAAGGGGAATAAATGCAAGTGGAATATTTGAGAATAAGAATGTTGTGAAAATTGATAGCTGCTTTAGCTATGGGATTGTTTTATCGATAGCGGGATTTCTCCATAATAGTGATTCAATTACTATATCTAATAGTTTTCGGTCTATACTGATAGGGGGAGAGTTTGAGAATTCCAATTACCTGTCGGTTCTGAATGGAACAGGTGAAGGTTTAGGTCTTGATCATTTTGGATCATACAGTAGCGAACCCAATTCATACTTTGAGCTTCAATCCACTACACCCATGTTTGTGGATACAAGCAGCGTAATTGATATCCAAGGAGAGTTTGTTTTAAGGACTAATAATTAGCGTTAATAATCCAATCTCGAGTTTCCACTGGATCTATTACTTCATCTAATTCTAAAAAGGCTGCCATATTGATAGCTCGCCCACGATGGTACATGTCATCGACCATCTTGTTGTAGAGCGCTTCTCTATCTTCTTGGTTTTCTACAGCTTCTAATTCTTTTTTGAATCCTAACTGTACAGCACCTTCTATACCCATAGCGCCAAACTGTCCTGTAGGCCATGATATAGTGAATCGGGTAGCATGAAAACTACCTCCTGTCATTGCCATGGCACCAAGTCCGAATCCTCTTCTGATAATTACGGCGTGAATTGGCACATTGATTTTTGCAGAAACATTGAAAAGACGACCAGCGTTTCTTACGGTACCATCAGCTTCTGCTTTTGGCCCAACCATAAGGCCTGGACAGTCTATAAGACTTATAATTGGTAGTTGATGCTTACCACACATTTCCAGGAAACTGGCCAGTTTATCAGCAGCAGTAGCAGTTATGGCCCCGGCCTCTCTTCTGCAATCGTTAGCGATAAGCCCATATGGCTTGCCTGCAATTCTCACGAGACATGTGACTGCAGATCGAGCGTATAATGGCTTAAGTTCTGTGACACTATCTGTATCAGATAAGACCGTTATAATATCTCTTATTTGATAGACACGTCTGCGTTCAAAAGGTATAATCTCACGCAAGGGCTTTTGATCTGCGACGCTGTAATGTCTTGAATTTCCTTGGAAATAGCCTATTACTTTCTTGGAGCTCTCCATCGCGGCGGTATCGTCTTCTACTAATATATCAATGACTCCATTAGAGGATTGAATATTGGCAGGGCCAACCTCTCTTGGATGGAAACTTCCTAAGCCGCCACCTTTGATCATTGCTGGTCCTCCCATCCCAATCGAGCTTGATTGAGTGGCAATGATGATATCAGAGGTTCCTGCTAATGCTGCATTTCCTGCAAAGCAATATCCAGTCACCACCGCTATTCTTGGTACGATTCCATCGAGTGCTGCGTACTTATAAAATGTCATAACATGAAGTCCTGCGACTACTTGATGATCGATGTCTCCAGGTCGGCCGCCTCCACCTTCGGCTAATAGTATAATTGGAAGTTTTCGTTCCATTGCCAATTCTAACATTCGGTCCATTTTGAGGTGGTTGAACGCCCCTTGGGTACCTGCTAAAACTGTATAGTCATATGCCATCATCATTGTCTGATGATTGGATGTTGTAATGTCTTTGTTGATTGTTGCTGTTCCTGTGACAAGACCATCAGCAGGTGTATTTTTGATTAGATCATCTTCACTTCTGCGTGATCGTTGTGCGGCAATAACAAATGATCCATATTCATCAAAACTATCGGGGTCCATGATGAGCGCTAAAGACTCTCGAGCCGACAAGTGATTTTTATCGTGTCTTTTTTTAATTGCTGTTTCACGCGAGGCGTCTTTTAACAGACTTCTGCGATCAAATAATTCTTTTAGTTCGGGTCTAATCTCATCAGAAATTAGTGGAGATGAATCCATGGGAGCTTCATCATCCGTAGCTCGCATAACTTCGAGCTGATATATGGCTTTACCTTCTTCAATAAGATCGCCATGATCTATGTATATCGCTTTGACTTTGCCATGATGATTAGAATGGACCATTGTTTCCATTTTCATGGATTCTATAGTCATTATAGGATCACCTTTCTTGACGATTTGTCCTTCTGTCATTAGAAGTTTGGTGATAACTCCTGTTAGATCTGACTTAATCTGCATTATATAGACGGGTATTGTTGAGACATAGCGATGAGTCCACCATATTCGATAGACATCGTACGGAGTTTCGCGACTTCTTGATATGCTGGATTGCCAAGCATTCTTTTGAAATGCTCGATGGTAGGGTAGTTGACGATGAAAACTACTTGTGGCTCCTTGTTCTCATCCCCGATAAAGGTACCATGTACTTCTCCTTTCCATATTACTCTCCCTTCTACCTCTTTCATAAACTTGGTAGTTTGTTCGAGATACGATTGATATACTTCTCTTCCTGATTGTCCTTTTTCATCGACATGCTCTTTGAAGCGCATGATGTTAAGCATGGAGATAGGCGTATCTGCAGGGTAAGTTGCTATTAGTTGCTTGTATTGTTCTTTGGTTGGATTAACCTGATCTCTTAACTCCATAATCTATCTTGTTAAGACTCCAAGATAGACCCACAATTGCTTATACTCAACTCTTTTATTGACAGCTGAGGATCGTCGACTTTTTATCCTTTTTCGCTAAAGTAATATGTGATCCTTGTGAGCCACTTACTTTGGTCTTTTTCTACATTAGTATCAGTCAGGTATTCTTCGATAATCGGAGTATCCTGAAGTAGGTCATGATCACTCATATAATCTCCAATGGCATAATGTGCGGGCTGAGTATTAGCAAAGTCTCCATAGAAATCAACTCGCAATGCTTTATTAGCTTCGATACCATAAGATGATGTTCCGGAGATACTAATTGGTGATGAAATTGGAATAGCTGTGGCCATGTCTGCGATTCCTCTTTTTTCATCGTATCTAAAAAATAAAGCACAGGGACGACCATCCATTTCTATATCTGCAGATTGTATTTTATTAAATAGTGATCCTTGGCTACTACCGAAGAACTGTCCTATTTTATCAAAAGTTACTTCTTGGCGAGCCATTATATAGTTTTTCGCTTCAGCATCTATTTGTTCCACTTTATATCCGTTGTAGATATTTTCTTTGCTACGTTCTTCAGCTATTTTTTTAATGTTTTTAAGACCGGCTTTATAGCTTTTGCGCATTGTTTTTTTCATACCCATGAGTCCCATCGCTCCTCTCATCAAGAAAGGCAAATCTTCACCAGATTCAAATGACCAAGACAAGTCAGTTTTCCTGCCATTCTGCGTGATATTGAATTCTGCATTGTTGGTAGTATTATAGCCTTCAAAATTGAGTGCTGTTCGAACTTTCGAGTTAGGAACTGATTCTATAATTTCTTGAGAACCATTACCACTGGCTGCACTTGTCCATGATGTTTTTGCGCCTTTACCAATTTTTTGATCAGTATATGTGACTACCATGGCTGTGTCTTGAAGATTCCAGTCATTCCACTGTTCCATAGCTCCAAGATTATTAATTAGGTTGAATACCACTTGGGCAGGAGCCTCTATCTTAGTATCGTGCACCATATCGAAGTTTTTAGGAAAAACGGCACATAGTCCGGCATATAACAATGCAAGAACTAATAGAATGATAGCTGTATACTTTAGAATTTTCATGTTGATATTTTTAAAAGTTGCTCCTCTAAATTTTTATTTCTTGCTTCTAATTTTCTTGTAAACCTTTGTAATTGTAAAAATTACAAGACCAAAGATAAACACTCCGAGTACGGCCTTACCATAGTTTAACGTGTTACGATAAACCGCCAGAAGGATAATCGCTAATAATAGGATGGTAGGCACTTCATTGAATAATCTAAACTTGAAGGAAGTCAATACACGTTCTCCCGTCGCCAGTTTTTTCATGATGGTCTTACAATAGCCAAGATATCCACTTAGAAGTACTACAAATCCAAGTTTAGCATGCATCCAATAATTGACCTTGAGCCATTCTAACCCATAGGCATGTAACATTAATAGTCCAAAGATCCATGTGATGATCATGCCGGGATTACAGATGATCTTATACACCCGTTGTTCCATGATCTGATACTGAGGGATTAAAACTTTGGATTCTTCAAGGGGTCGATCAAATGCCTCTGTGTGATATACGAAGATACGGACGAGATAGAATAGTCCTCCAAACCATCCTACCATACCCACGAGATGTATCGTCTTGAGTAGTAGAATATTCTCTAAGAGTAGTGATTGCATAGTACAAAAGTAAAAGAGCCATCACTGTTAAGTGATAGCTCTTGTAATTCTTTTCTTTCATTGGAAAGAATATGGATAGAATCCTATCTTTTGAATAGATTCTTAAGGAATCCGCCTCCGATTCTTGCAGCGTCATCTACGATACTACCATCACCATCTTGATCTAAGAAAGATGTCAATAGACCACCTATACCTCCACCAAGATTGCTTGTTCTGGCATTAGCATTGCCTGCAGCACCTGATAGAATTCCTGCAAGATCACTGATGTCGATCCCTGCTGATTTCTTTTGCTTACCTAACATACCCAATACAAGCGGAGCCATCTTAGCTAACATACTTGAAGATTGACTTGTAGAGAGACCACTCGCCTTGGCAAGGCCTTCGATAGCAGAACCTTGTTGAGCACCAAGGATATGTCCTAAGATACCCGCGCCATTACCTGCTCTTGAGTTAGAGGCCGCGCTATTACCATTGATGAATCCAACGACATCATCTAATATACCACCGTCATGATCTCTGTCCAATGCAGAAGCAAGAGCAGAAGCTCCATTGCCTGATTTGGCATTTTTAGCCAGTGCGTTAGTTAAAATAGAGATGGCACCATCCATACCAGAAGAAGTTTCTTGAGGAGTTGCTCTACCTCCCAACTGACTTGTGAGTGCGCCGATAGCAGCTTCACCCATTTGACCTTTGAGCAAATCAAATAAATCCATTGTATTAAATCTTTTTATCAATTAATAAATACATCCATTGTGGTATAGTCTTTGCCTTCCAATAATCACCACCAAAGATGAAAATCATGTTAGGTACCGTTAAAACCAACCTCTTTTGGATAATTATACTCTGTTCTGCTCATTTGGCCTTCGCCAATGACGTTACGCAGGCGTATGTAGAGCAATATAAGTCAATCGCCATTAACGAAATGAACGAATTTGGGATTCCCGCCAGTATTAAAATGGCACAGGCCATCCTCGAGTCGAGTAGCGGCAGAAGTTCGCTGTCTAAAGAATCCAATAATCACTTCGGAATCAAGTGCGGAGGTGACTGGATCGGCAAGAAAGCATATCGTGAAGACGATGACTATGAGAACGGCCTTCTTGTGAAGAGTTGCTTCCGAGCATATGATGATCCAGCATTGTCATATCGTGCCCACTCTCAGTTCTTGGCTAATCCTAAATCTAAGCGATATAAGTTCCTATTTGACCTGGATCGATATGATTACAAGGGCTGGGCCAAAGGGTTGAGAAAAGCTGGATATGCCACTGATCCCAAGTATCCTTCTAAGCTTATTAGCCTTATCGAAAAGTATGAATTATATCTACTCGACTTCGGACTGGTAGAAGAAGAAGCATCACAACCCATAGCAGATAACAATACGGATCCTACAGGCACTCCATATAGAGATGACGCTGCCGCAAATGATAATAATCCTGTAGATCGCAACGAGCCAGTTGTAATCACTTCTATCTCTAATGAGAACAAGCGTCAAGCGAAAGGGTATCATACCGTAAGAGAAGGTGATAACATGATGACCATCGCTACCAAGTATAATATGGATGTCAAAGAATTATACCTCCGTAATCGCATGGCTAATTATACCCAACCTAAGACTGGAGAACGATTGGTCTTGGATAGATATATCCACTTTACACCTATTCCTGAGACTTCAGACATCAGTGATATTGCTATGGAAGATGACTTTCTGTGGGAAGAGACGATTAGTGTTGGAGGGAGGTAGTGTTTTGTCCTCCGCTGGCGGAGGTGCCCAAAGGGCGGAGGTGGAGATAATATCCTGAAAATAGAAGTGATACTTTAAATTTTCATTGTAAATAGAAGTTTCATAACCATGCCTATCATCAGTTTTAGAGACAATCGATTTTAGTGATGTCGCGTTGAAGGGTGATATGCTAATGGATTAATGTCGAAGGCCAATAATTTGTAACCAGGAGATTGTTTTTTCTTTCACAAACCTTCTTTGATTATGGGAAGCGGGACGAAATTGTTTACTATATAAAGAAGGCAGTTTATTAAGACTGCTAAGCTATTTCGTAAACACCACTTTTAATCGCGTACAATACCAATCCTGTTCTGCTCTTAATCATTAACTTAGAGAATAAGGATTCTCGATAACCATCTATGGTTCTTGGGGAGACAAACATAGTGGAGGCTATTTCTTTATAAGTCATTTCACTACAGGCATGTTTTAGAAACGTAACCTCTTGGGCGTTTAACTTGTCTTTATATAGGCCATTAATGGTATTCAGTATTACTTTGATTACCTCTGGGATCTTATCGTCGGTAGTGACGATGGCGGAGTTTAAAAAGTATAAGAGCGATCTATAAGGTCGCTCTTATTTTTGCTTCTAACCATTTTCTATAGAATACATTGGAATTTACATATAATTTGTTGAGTATGAATGTTTTCGATTTTTTAGAAACTATATCCTTACAAATATCAAGAAAATATTCCCAAATAGGTAAAATATATGATTTCTAAACTAAGACAAATAGGTTATTGTAGGCTTTAATTCCAATTTACCTTCATTC
>JAULCF011407877.1:0-13787 GCA_032361265.1 Devaleraea mollis
CGGTAACTTCGTGCCATGACTGTTGCACTCATCACTGGCGCTAACTCGGGAATCGGACGCAGCGCTGCTGTCGATCTAGCTGGAAAAGGCTGGACGGTCTACGGATCGATGCGCAGCCTGGAAAAGGGCGAGAAGCTCGCGGCCATGTGCGCCGAGGCCGGTGTCGAAGTGCGCCCGGTGGTCTGCGACGTGACCGACACCGAATCGGTGAATCGTGCGGTCGCCGAAGTCATTGCCGAAGCCGGTCACATCGATGTGCTCGTGAACAACGCCGGTGTTGGCGGCAATGGTGTGTGCGAAGAAACACCGATCGACGACTACATGGAAGTCATGGACGTCAACCTGTACGGCGTCATCCGCTGTGTGCAAGCCGTGCTGCCGTCGATGCGTGAACGCGGCAGCGGCTGCATCATCAATGTGTCGTCGATTGCCGGTGTCATCGCCGCATTGGCCCAGTCGCCATACGTGGCGTCGAAGTGGGCACTCGAAGGACTGACTGAAGGCCTGGCCCAAGAAGTTGTGTCTCACGGTGTCCGAGTTGCACTGATCGAGCCGGGCATCGTGAAGACCGCGATCATGGCGAAGAACACCGATGCACCGAACGCCACCGGCGCCTACGACCGGGCGTATCAGCGCATGTTCAACTTCTACATGACGGGTCTGGGCACACCCGGTATGCCGTCCGAGGTCGCCGAGGTCATCTACGAAGCAGCCACCGCCGAGACACCAAAGCTGCGCTACACCTGCGGCTGGGGCGGTTCCGAGTTGGTTGCCGGCAAGGCCCGGATCAGCGACGAGGACTGGGTAGCCCTAGGTGCGATCGAGAGCGACGCTGAGTACGCCGCTCGATTCAAGGAACTTTTCGACCTAGATCTCGTGAGCTGATGTAACGAATGCGCGCACCGGCTGTCTAGGTTGACGGTGCGCGTTGGTGAACGCGCCAGCTCAAGGGAGAGTGGAAATGAAGCGGCAATTCTGGGTACTGGTGGCCCTCGCCCTGGTGGCGACTGCGTGTGGCGGCGGCACAACAACCGTTGCCGAAGATTCGACAGCCACCGAGCAGCAAGCCGTGGAACCAACCATCGAACGGGTTGACCAGGTCGAACCAACCGCCCCGCCAGCACCCACCGCGATTCCTGCCGCCGAGCCAACCGCGGTACCCGCAACGCCAACGCCGGAACCGACTGCGGTGCCGCAACCGGCCTTCTTGCTCGACACGTTCCGCGTCGGCGACTGTTTCGACGACGCAGGCACCTTCGGCGGCGAGGAAGACACCCCTAGCGACCCGGTCGACTGCGGTTCTGACCACCAGTACGAAGTCTTCTTTATCGGCGAGAGCAACGATGGCCCCGACGAGCCCTACCGGTTCGAGGCCGACTTCACCGATCCGCTCTTTACTGATTTCTGTGACCCGGCCACCATCGAGTTCGCGGGAGCCCCGTGGGACGCTCTGCCACTCAGTACGACCGTGTGGACACCATCTCAAGCTGACTGGGAGGCCGGAAACCGCACGTTCCTGTGCACCGCAGGAGCGGGCCTGCAAGAAGAGAATCCGTTCAAGATCGGCACCGCTGCTGGTGGCACGCTGGTGTCTGACGAGGGCATCGTTGCTCGCTCGACGATCCAGGGACAACGCGACATGTTCTTCTCGTTTCAGGGAAGCACGCTGTACCCGTTGACGAACGCGGAGTTCGAACTGCCGAATCTGTCACCCCACGTGATCAACAGCGGCTTTCTCTTCTCGTCGCCATTGCAGGACATCGAAGGCCAAAGCAGTCGCAGCTATGACTACAACTTCGACACCGGTGAGATCACCCAGCTCGAAACCGGCCTCGAAGGATGGGAACTCGCCAGTCCTCACTTCGTCAACGACATCCCCGCGTTCCTGTTCGCCGCCCGCGAGAACATCGACGACGATTGGGACCTGTACCTGAGCCGCACGGGGACTGAGCCGGTTGCGCTGACCGACAGTAAGGCCGATGACAATTGGCCGACCCTTACGCCAGATCAGTCGCAGGTTATCTACAACTCCAGTGGCGACATTTGGATCATGAACGTCGACGGCAGCGACAAGCGCCAACTGACCAGCGAAGCCGGCGACGACTTCGAGTCTGCAGTCTCGCCCGATGGCACCAAGATCGTGTTCGCTTCGGATCGATCCGGCAACGACGACATCTGGATCATGAACCTCGATGGGTCCGACCAGCAGAACCTGACGAACCATCCAGGCGCCGAGGCCTGGCCGTTCTTCAGCGCCGACGGCAACGTGATCTACTTCCAAACTGACCGACTCGGTGTGCGCTCGAACATCATGATGATGGAACTCGACGGTTCGAACCAGTCGTACTTCTCGTTCGAATTCATGACCAACGCGGCGTTGTTACCCGACAGCGTGTCGGAGCGCTTTGCCGCTGAGCTCCCTTCGATCGGCGAAGTGCTGGAAAACACCGTCGGCGGCGTCGTACCCGGAACAGATGGCGAATTGACCGAGGTCGCACACTCGAACGGTCGACTGGTCCCGGCTCTGCCCGCAGGGTGGGAGTACGAAGAACTCGACGGCGACCTGGCATCGATGGTCGCAGCGCCCAGCATCTCGGCGTTCAATTCGACGTGGGCTGCCGATGGAGTGATCATCACCTTGATCGAAGCATCGAGCGAGGCCGACGTCGTGGCCCGGGTCAATGCGTCGGTAGCGGTCAACGACAGCTCGTGCATCATCGACGATGAGTCCACATCACAGAATGGTCCACTCGCGATCAACGAACGCCGACTCACCTGCGGTGCAGACAATTCGGCCTGGGTCGTGGGCGTGTTCAGTTCGGAACTGGTCGTGGGGGTCTTGTTCGAAGCCCAATGGGATCGAGACCCGACTGTCGAGGCCGACGAGGAACTGTTTAACCAGATCGCCAATGCACTGGTCTGGGGCCCCTAGCCACCCATTCCGTCAGACAGGTAAGGTTGGCCTATGGCCGACGGATGCTGCGAAGCCAAATCAGACGAACTGGTCATGCTGCGCGACCGACAAGCGCGGGTCCTGTGGATCGTGCTGGCCGTCAACGCCGTGCTGTTCGTGGCGGAGTTCATCGTGGGCTGGGCGGCGCGCTCGACCGCGCTGCTCGCCGACTCACTCGACATGTTGGGCGACTCACTCGTCTACGCCTTCAGCCTGTGGGTGCTACATCGAGGCGCCCGCTGGCGGGCTCGGGCATCGCTCAGCAAGGGCCTTGTGCAAGCCGCGTTCGGTCTACTGGTCTTGGGTCAGGCCGCCTGGAAGCTCGGCGGTGGTGTCGACGTCAACGCAACCGCGATGGGCATCATGGGCATGGTGGCGCTGGCCGGTAATGCCTGGTGCTTCTACCTGCTGTGGAGTCACCGCAGCGACGACCTCAACATGCGGTCCACCTTCTTGTGCTCACGCAACGACCTGATCGCGAATGTGGCCGTACTCGGCGCAGCGCTGCTGGTAGCGGTGTCTGATAGCGCGTGGCCCGACATCGTTGTTGGTGTCGCCATCGCCGTGCTCTTCTTGCGCACCGCGGTCACGGTGATCACCGAATCGCGGACCGAACTCGCCGAACTAGAACCCGTATCAGTCGACGCCTAGAAGACGCCGCTCGCCAGAAGCCCAGCTCCAGGCAAGTCAGCTCCAGACAATGCGACTCAGGTAGAGCGTCGAGCCCGCCGATGCGGCCAATATGGGCGCGGGAGTGATCGAGTCGGTCCTATGCGGCAATACTGATCCCATGACCTACGAACGATTTCCGTTGGCGCAGCTGCCCACGCCACTCGACTTCGCTGATCGGCTGACCCAGGCGTGGGGCGGCCCCCAGATCTGGATCAAGCGCGATGACCTGACCGGCTTTGGCCTGTCGGGCAACAAGGTCCGCAAGCTCGAATATCACGTGGCCGCGGCCAAAGCGGCCGGCGCAACCACGTTCGTGACCTGCGGCGCGGTGCAGTCGAATCACTGCCGAGCAACCGCGATCGCTGCGGCCATGGTCGGCATGAAGAGCATCTTGCTGCTTCGCTCTCGCGACGGTGGGCCGCCGGACAAGATCGAGGGCAACCACCTGCTGCAACGGCTCGCCGGCGCCGAGGTCCGTTTCATCACGCCCGCACAATGGCATGATCGCAGCGCTCTCATGGCCGAGGTCGTGGCGGAACTCGCAGCCGCAGGTGAACTTGGCTGGAGCATGCCAGCAGGAGCGTCCGACCGCCTGGGCGTCGCCGCGTTCGACAATGCGCTAGTCGAGCTGAGTGAACAGATCGAAGGCCCGGCCACCATCTGGCATGCGAGCTCGTCGGCCGGCACCACGGCAGGATTGGCATTGGGTGTTGCTCGCAACGGACTCAACATGACGGTCGTGGGCGCGTCGGTCGGAGAGACCGTGGCCGAGTTGACCGAAGACGTCACCCGGCTGCTCGCCGAAGCCAATGGCGCCGGAGCTGCGTTCGAAGTCATCGACAACTATGTCGGTCTCGGCTACGGCAAGACGACAGACGAGGAGCTCCACGTACAGATGGAAGCAACTCGGTTGACCGGCCTGATCTGGGATCCGACCTACACCGGCAAGGCGCTCTATGCGCTCAAGCAGGAGATTGATCGGGGTCGCTTTGCTCCGACCGACAAGGTTGTGTTCTGGCACACCGGCGGCGGGTTCGCCGCATTCGCCCACACCTTCCCGCTCGACTAGATAGCAGGAATTAGACCGCTGGAGCTTCGTTCGCCGATGCTGGTGTCATCGGCAGATGGATGGTGAACCGGGCGCCGTGCAAGGTGGGCGAGTCATCGACGACCACGTTGCCCTGGTGGCGCGTCACGATCGCATGCACGAGTGCCAGACCAAGCCCGACACCACCGACGTCGCGGCTGCGCGCCTGATCGAGTCGACTGAAGCGTTCGAAGATGGCGTGCCGCTGGTCGGCAGGTACTCCATCACCGTCGTCCTCGACGCAGAGCTCGGCGTAGGTCGTGCCGTGATGCACCACGGTTGTCAACGAAACCGCAACCAGGGTCGCAGCGTGTCGATGGGCGTTGTTCACCAGGTTCTCGATGGCCCGCCGCAGCTGAGCGGAGTCGCCCACGACGTGTAGCCCAGGAGTGACCGAGCGTTGTGCGGATTCGAAACTGCTCGCCAATGTGGACAGGTCGACATCGTGATGATTGCCGGTGGCAGACATTTCGTCGATGCGTGAGAGCGACAATAAGTCGCCGATGAGACTGTCCATACGGTCAGCTTCGGCCACGATGTCCGCGGCCAGCGTGGGCGCTCGACCCGACGACGGATTGCGTTCGATGAGTTCGGCTGCAGTGCGCATGGTGGCCAGGGGGCTGCGCAACTCATGAGATGCGTCGGCGGCGAACTGGCGCTGGCGAGCATCGCCTTGTTGAAGCCGGCCAAGCATGCCGTTCATGACGGTGGCGAGGCTTGATATTTCATCGCTTCCCGCTGGCACCGGTACCCGCTGATCGAGGCTCGACGTCGTGATTGCGTTCACTTGATCAGACATTGCCTGGACCGGTCTCAACGCCCGGCCCACGAGCCACCAGATAAACAGGCCCATCATTGCGGCAAGGAGCGGCACGATGATGAGCAGTGCGTCTCGAAGCGCCGACAAGGTTGCGTCGACCTCGTCGCGGGCGACTGCTCCCACGAGCAGCACGTTGCCGTCTTCGCCGTCCACGTCTCGAAAGTCAAACGCCAGGGCTTCGACTGAAGCAACGAGTCCTTGGTCGCCAATGGTCTGGCCCGTAAAGGGATCAAAGATGTCGACGACTTCGATTACCTCCGTCTCAATGACGACCTCGGCCACCGGTTGGCCGGTGCGTTGATCGAAGATTGACCCAAAGGCAAATCCGTCATTTTCGACGAACAGCCCCAAACCGTAGAGCTGACCGTCGGTGTCGAATTCGAAGAATTCAAGATCGCCTCCGACCTCGAAGAAGGTTGCTTCAAGCTCGAGCTCAGCTGCGAGCGCGCGCTCGGTCGTGTGGAGTAGGTCCGACTCGACCAGGCGAACGATCAGTATCGAAGCCAGCAGCAGCGCCACCGCCACGACCACTGTGGCGATCAGGGTGATACGGCCGCGGAGCGATCTAAACATCGGCCGCGAGTCGATAGCCGACACCGCGCACGGTCTCGATTATCGGGGTGTCAAACGGGTTGTCGATCTTCTTACGCAGGTACCGAATGTAGACCTCGACCACGTTCGACGCTGGCTCGTCGTCGAAGCCCCACACCCGGTCGATGATGTCTTGGCGACGCACGGCATCGCCGTTGGCCCGCAACAACATTTCCAGCACGGCGAACTCTCGGCGGGTCAGGTCGATGGTGACACCAGCTCGGCTGACCGACGCGGCTGCGGGGTCCAACGAGAGCGAACCGGTCTGCAAGATGGCCGGCCGAGCGGGTGCCCCGCGCCGGGTCAGCGCACGGAGACGGGCTAGCAGCACCACGAAGGAGAATGGTTTGCGCAGGAAGTCGTCGGCCCCGGTGTCGAGTGCCTCGGCCTCGTCGTACTCGCCGTCCTTGGCGGTCAACATGAGCACGGGTGTCCAGATTTCGGCGGCTCGAAGCTCGCTGCAGACTTGGTAGCCGTTCTTCTTCGGCAACATGATGTCCAAGATGATGACGTCGTAGCTGCCTTCGATCGCCCGCCACAGCCCGGATTCTCCGTCGTGTTCGACTTCGACGTCGATGCCCTCGTCGGCCAGACCGTCGCTGACGATACGTGCCAAGCGCTCTTCGTCTTCGACCAGCAGGACTCTCATTGCTACCAGTGTGACCGTTGGAATATGAGAAGCAGATGAGAGATGCGCAAATTCCCATCGTTCCTTCATCTTCATTTCGTCAAAGTGATGCCATCCCGAAGCCCGGGACGATCACGAATGACCTTGGAAGGACACCCGTGAACATGCAAGAAAACCCTCAACTGAACCGAGATAAATCGAGCCGGCTCAAGATCGTGAGCGCCATCACTGGCGCTGGTCTGATGGCAGCGCTGGCGGTGGCTGGCTTAGGCGGCGTGGCCTCGGCACAAACCGTAATCAGCGATGATGCTGCCATTGAAAGGCTGGTAATCAGTCAGGCTCAGCCGGCACCGGCTAGCGACACCAGCGTGTTCATGATGCCTAGCGCCGTGCAGATCGACGAAGACGGTCTCGACGGCTTCGACATGGATCTGTCGGAAGAAGATGAGGCGCTGTTCGAGCAGTTCGATCAGTGCCTCAGCGATGCAGGTGTGGCGTTCGAAGACGACAGTGCCAGCGCAGTGGAGCTTGACGAAGCAACGCTGGACGCGGCGTTCGAGCAGTGTGATCCCATCCTCGATGGACTTAGCAGCGACTTCGGTGACGTCGAAAACATGGTCGAGATGGTTGAGCCGTTTGACGTGTCGTCGGAAGACGACGCCGTCTTTGATCGGTTCGATCAGTGCCTTAGTGATGCCGGCCTGGGCCTCGAGTTCGAGGAAGCCGAAGACGGCCTTGTCGAAGACGGTGTAGCTGTCGAAGGTGCTGCCGACGAAGCTGCGTGGGAAGCGGCGTTCGAGCAATGTGATCCCATCCTCGATGAGCTGAGCGGCGACTTCGATGTCTTCGGCGACTTCGCCGAGTTGTCACCGCAAGACGATGCCATCTTCGATCAGTACGACGACTGCCTTGAATCGGGCGGCATCGACGCTCTCTTCGACGATGAACAGTTCGACGAGACCGCGATCGATGCGCTGTTCGAGACGTGTGACCCGATCCTCGACGGCCTGAGCGAAGAAGCCCAAGCCATGTTCGGTGATTGCCCAGAAGACGACGACCACAGCGACGCTGTGGAACTCGACGCTGGGGACCTCGAGGACTTGGGCGCCTAGCGCCGCAACACATCCCCCCAACCGGCGTCCCTCCGCCGCTGAAGTTGCCGCTGGTCCTTGTCGGGGCCAGCGGCAATTCCGCGTCCGGCCTAGTGATGCTGGGCTAGCGGGCTAGGGAGCTACAGGCCGAGCTTGGTCAGACGAACTGCTTCCCATTCGGGGCGGTCTGATTCTTCGCCTCGCTTGAGCCGGGCGATCTGTTCGCCGTCGGCGCTCCACACATGACAGGTGTTGGTGTTCAGCCGGAGCCGGCGTTCCACGTCGGCATCGTCGAGCTCCAAGCGTGACCACTCGGCGGGGTCATCGTGTAGCCGAGCCATACCCCAGCTTGCCTGCACCGCAACGGGCGCAAGCGCAATCAATAGGGCACCTACATGGGTGCACCCCATGGGGCCGCCAAAGAGATCCTTGACCTTGCGGCTGTACCCCCGAGCGATCGAGACACCCACGAGCTGCTGGTACGACGCCAAGACCTGGGTGCACTGGCCATACGGGTGCACCTGCATGGTGGGGGTGATCTTCAGGATCTCGAACGTGTCGCCTGCAACGACCATTTCGATCGTCATGTCGTGGATGACCAAGGGTTCACCGTCGGCCATGCCGAGGCCTTGTGGCTTGGTGTCGACCAGGCGGCCCACGAGCCGCATGGTGCCGTCGCCCTCGTCGAAGGCCTCGGTTTCGTAGCTGCGTTGGTGGATCGAGATGGGTCGACTCATAGCGCGAAGTTAACGCCAGACCCGGCGCACCGTTAACTTCGATCACATGGAGTTTGGGATTGCACTGAAGTTGTTGCACGACGCGAAAGCCGAGGCCCGTATGGCCGAGGAGCTCGGATTCGACTACCTGTCGACAGGCGAGCACATCAGCTTTCACATCGCAACATCGAACAATATGGTGGCGCTGGCCGCCGCAGCGGGGGCGACCGAACGCATCAAGTTGATGAGCGGCATCGTGCTCGTGCCGCTGTATCCACCGGCGCTGCTGGCCAAGCAGGTCGCCATGCTCGACGTGGTGTCGGGCGGGCGATTCTCGCTGGGGATTGGCGTGGGCGGCGAGTTTCCACGAGAGTTCGAAGCCGTCGGCGTGCCGGTCACCGAACGAGGCGCTCGCACCAACGAAGCGCTTGAGATCATCAACCTGCTGCTCACCGAGAAGAACGTGAGTTTCGATGGCCGCTTCACGACATTGAACGACATCACGATCTCGCCGAGCCCAATCCAGAAACCCAGCGTGCCGATCTGGGTCGCTGGCCGCAAGGACGTCGCGATGAAGCGGGTCGCTACGTACGGCAACGGATGGATGCCGTACATGTACACGCCCGACATGCTGGCCGACTCGATGAGCAAGATCGCCGACTTCAGCGTCGAAGCAGGTCGCCCGGCCGACGCAGTGCAGGGCGGACTCTTCATCTTTACCTGTGTGCACGAGAGCCGTGACCGGGCGCTCGAGATGGCAAACGAGCAACTCAGCAAGCAGTACAACCAGGACTTCAGCAAGCTGGTCAGCAAGTACACGATCTCGGGATCACCCGACGATTGCCTTGAACAAATCAACACCTATCGCCAGGCTGGCGCCGAGACGATCATCTTCGCCCAAGGCTGCCCGCCCGAATACGCCGAGGCCAATACCAAGCTCATCGGCGAAGCCATCCTGCCCGCCTTCGCCTAGCTCGCTATCTCGCAGACCCCTGTTCTAGAAACACTGGACGACGGTTGTCACGTTGGGCGTGGTCAGGGTCGTCCGGTCTGGATGTGGGGTAGTTCTGCGAAACAGTTGCGAAACCGGGTTGCTCTGATGCCGTGCCGGCGGCAGAAGCGGCCACAATGGTTACGTGCCGACCGACCCTTCTGAAGACAACGAGCAGCAGCCGGCTAGTGGTTCACGGCGAGCGTTTCTTGCCGGCGCAGGCGCGGTGGCTGCAGTCGCGGGCTTGACGGCAGCATGTTCAACGAGCGACACGGCGGCAGAAGCCCCAGTCGAAGCGCCCCCGACCCCACCCGGTGCATCGACGACGACCGCGGTCGCGCAAACAGAATCGAGCCAGACAGAACCCGCTGTGGCTGAGCCGGTGTCGTTCTTTGGGCCGCATCAAGGCGGTGTGCTCGTGGCTTCGACCGCCGCGGGGCTGGTCGCATCGTTCGATGTCACGGTCGCTGATCGGGCCTCCCTGATCGGAACTCTGCAAGCTCTGTCGACCGAGATCGAACGGCTGATGGGCAACCGGGCGATTGAACCTGCCGACGGATTCCTGCCTCCGGCCGACTCGGGCATTGTTGACTCGTCGATGGGCACGACCGGTGTCGCTGTCACCCTCGCCGTCGGATCCAGCCTGTTCGACGGCCGGTTCGGTCTGAGTGATCAGCGCCCTCGTGAACTCATTCCTATGCCCCGGTTCTTCAACGACCGGCTGGTGCAGGAAGATCTGTCTGACGGCGATCTGTCGGTCACGATCACTGCCCCGGATCAACAGACTGCGGTGTTCGCACTGCACCAGATTGTTCGAGTAACCGGTCGCCAGCTGCGGCTGCGATGGGTGCAAGAGGGCTACAACCAGATCCTTCCCAAACAACCTGGGCAGATCGCTCACTCACGAAACCTCATGGGCTTTCGCGATGGCACCTCGAACCTGGAGACCGAAGAGGTCGAGACCATGCGTGACTTCGTATGGGTGCAGTCGGGCGACGATGAGCCCGAATGGGCCACTGGTGGCACCTATCAAGCGGCCCGTGTCATTCGCATGCTCATCGAGTTCTGGGCCACCGCAGCACTTGTCCGGCAGGAGCAAATCTTCGGCCGCCATCGCGACACCGGCGCGCCGTTGGGTCAACAGAACGAGGGCGACGAGCCGGCATTTGTGGCCAACCCGGCCGACGACGCCATCCCGCAACGGGCACACATGCGGCTCGCCAACCCCCGCACACCAGGCACCGGCCGCATACTGCGCCGAGGCTTCAGTTATCTCAACGGCGCCGACGCGAACGGCGCCCTAGACCAGGGGCTGCTGTTCCTCTGTTACCAGCGGGCGTTGAGTACCGGCTTCTTTGAGGTGCAGACCCGTCTCGATGGTGAGCCACTCGAGGACTACGTGAAACCAGTTGGTGGTGGCCTGTTCTTTGTGCTCCCCGGACCGGCTCAGGGCGGATGGCTCGGCGAATCTATGCTGAGCTGATGCCCCTCGATCTGCAGACCACGCCACCGCCAGCCGAGTGGGGTGTGACTGTTGATCTGCCCGCGATCGAAGCGCTAGCCGAAGCGTGGGCGGACACCGAGTTCGTGTTGCCCGAGTTCAACTATCCCGGCACACCGGCCGAGCGCACCGACGAATGGTGGTTCGACTACGTGACACTCGGCGTGTCGGTCATGGCGTGTCTGTGGCCACCCGAAGGCGAAGCCGTGTGGCACGCCGAACACGATGGTCAGTGGCTCGACGATGCGCCCGGCATCTTCACCTGCTTCACCCGAACGCTCGGCCCTGACGGGATCGACCTGGACTGGTTCGTGAACCTGTCCGACGCCGACGGTGCCGCACTCTTTGCTGGCCAGGGCGTGTTGCAACTCATTCCGGAGCGAGTGCAAACGCTGAGAGACGTCGCATCGCAGCTGCAGCAGCGGTGGCAGGGGAGTGCTCGACACCTGGTCGAAGAAGCGGGCCGCGACGGCAGCGAGATCGTACGGCTACTGATCGAAACGATTCCGGCGTTTGTCGATCGGCCGACGACCGCCGCGGGTGTGGCCCACTTCGACAAGCTCGCGCATCTGGCGGCCGCGATGATGGCGGCCGGCCTGGGCTGGACCGATGCTGGTTTCTCTGGCTACGACGACTTCCCGGTGTATCCCGACTACATGCTGCCGCGAGTGTTTCGGCACTACGGCATCATGAGCTACGAGGCAGACTTGGCCGACCGCATCGACCGTCGGCTCGACGTGCCGGCCGATTCGAACGCCGAGCATGCGATTCGGTGGGCCACCGTCTACGCCGGTGCCCAGCTGACTGCCGCATTGGCTGACCGAGGCACCCGAGTCGGCGGACCAGCCTTGGACTACCGGCTGTGGTCGATCGCCGTGCTCGGCCCCGACGCCGCCTCGTTTGGCGAACACCACCGCACGATCACGCAGGTGTATTAGCCCGACACTGGTAGCCCGGCACGCGCCGGTCATACTGACGCATGGCTCTTTGGCGAAATCAGATGCTGCCCCGTCTCATCGATCTGACACTCGGCAGCAAGGACGTCAGCACGTGGCGCAAGAAGTGCTTGCAGGGCGTCCAGGGTGTTGTGGTTGAGCCCGGCTTTGGCAGCGGCCTGAACATCGCCCACATGCCGGACGCCGTAACCCGGGTGTATGCCGTGGATCCTGCGGTTGTCGGGCAAAAGCTCGCTGCCGACCGAGTGGCCGCGTCGTCGATAGATGTTGAGTATGTGGGCCTCGACGGGCAACGCCTGCCGCTCGACGACAACAGCTGCGATGCCGGCGTGCTCACGTTTACGCTCTGCACCATTCCTGATAGCGCCGCGGCGCTCGCCGAACTGCGTCGCGTGATTCGTCCCGACGGCACGCTGCACTTCGTAGAACATGGCGCGGCCCCTGATGCCAAGGTCAAGCAGTGGCAGGACCGGATCACGCCGTTGCAAAAGCGGATCGCCGACGGTTGTCACCTGAACCGTCCAATCGTCGATCTCATCACCGAAGCCGGCTTCGACATTGAGTGGACCGAGGCGTCCTATGTGGGTCGCCCCAAGGCTGTCTCGTTCTTCACCGCGGGAGTGGCCCGCAATCCGGGCTGACGCGAGTTTGCCTCGACGGCCGAGTGGGCGCAGTATGGGGTGATGGCTGCACCAACACCAGAGTTCGAGCCCGGCACCGAGCAGTACCAATCGCTCGTGGACCATGCCCTGATGACCACTCGCGGTGTACGCCGCCGCCTCGACTTCGAACGCGATGTCGATGATCAAACGATCCTGGACTGCATCGATGTGGCAGAGCAGGCCCCGACGGGAGGCAACAACGGCAGCCGCCGTTGGATCGTGATCCGGGATCAGAAGACCAAGGACCGCATGGCCGAGCTGTACCTGTCAGCCGGTGTCGACTGGGTTATCCAGACCGCCGACAAGCTCAAAGGAACGGGCCACCAGAACGAGGCGCTCATGCAAGGCGCCAAACACCTGGGCGAGAACATCGCCCAGGCCCCGGCGCTGGTCATTCCCACGATCATTGGTCGCCATGATGGCAGCGGTCGCCCGGGCTTGTTCGACTCGGTGGTCCAGTCCGCGTGGAGCTTCATGGTGGCGCTGCGGGCCCGTGGTCTGGGCAGCGTGTGGACCACCATGTACCTGAACGAGGCTGACGCAGTGGCCGAACTTCTGGACCTGCCCGACGACGTCACTCAGATCTGTCTATTCCCCGTGGCGTACACCGTGGGGACCGATTTCAAAGCCACCAGCCGCCGGTATCCCGCCCGCGAGATCACCTACTTCGATCGCTACGGGCGCACGCTGGCCGAGGAACGAAGCGAGCCACGGTCGATGGCAGATGGCCCTGGCCAGATGGTTGAGATCGATATCAAGGCTCGACCCGAGATCGTGTGGGAGTTCGTGAGCGATGTGAATCTCTCGGCCGAATTCAGCGAAGAGTTCCAGGGCGGCGAATGGGATACCCCCGACACAGACCCGGCCGTGGGTTCCACATTCACCGGCCACAACAAGCATCCTCAGGTCGGCGAATGGTCGACCACATCACACGTCACGGCGTGGGATCCACCCCGAGCGTTTGCCTGGAGCGTGGCCGATCTCGAAGCACCTGCTGCCCAGTGGCGGTTCACGGTCGAGAAGGTTCCTGGCGGAAGTCGATTGCGCTATCACGTGCGGCTGGGCCCGGGTCGCTCAGGCCTGACCCCGGCGATCGAAGCCATGCCAGACAAGGAGCCT
>JAULCF011408988.1:0-18756 GCA_032361265.1 Devaleraea mollis
TCTGCGTCACTCTCCGACCTCTGCGCCTCTGCGGTTATTTTACGGTTAGGCCCCTTAACCGAGTGCCATTCTCCCTAGGCTAGTGGCGTGAAGTCGTATAGCGATGAGACTTCAGGAAGCCTCACGTCAGGGCACCGACACGCGGGAATCAAAAAAAAAGCCCCGTCGGATGTCCGACCGGGCTTTAAAAAGGGATCTCTGAGAGATTAATCTACTTCATCTTGAAGTGGATCGAACCCCGAGTTTCATCACCTTCTTTACGGGCGTGAGAGGTCATTTCCTCGAATTCACCGAAGGCCTTAATCGCCTTCTGGATCATGGGGAGGTTTTCGTTAAAATCATCCTTCTGGGAATCGCTCTCGAAAATCTCATCAGAGTTTTCCTTCAAGAGGGCCACCCAATGTTCGACCAAGCCCTTAGCGGCTGAGAAATCGATACGGGTGTAGCTTCCTTTCCGGGCAGGAGCTTCACCAGCTCCGAGTTTGGCATTCAATTCCGCGATGAACTTCTGCGAGGTCGAGAAGTAGAAGCTGTCTTCTGTCATGCCCACCACCGGGCGTGCGTCTTTGGTCGAGAACGGAATCGCGGTGCTGTAGTAAGTCACGCCCTCCTTCGTGTTATCGTCGATCTCTTGCATGGGGATCTCAGGTCCGTCCATTTTTTTGACCGTCTGAAGAACATTAGCGATCGATTTCTCAATCCGCGTCCAGGCTGCCCCCAGCTTAGCGCGATCAGTCACGGGAGTGACGTAGGCGATCCGGGGGATGAGCCCCTTCTCGATCACGGCTCCGGGCACACCAGGAACCCTAGGAAGGGTTCCGCGAGTGTCGATGATGAGAGCTCCTTCATTCCCAGTTCCCTGAGCCCAGTCTGTGGTGAAGGCACCCCAAATTTCCTTAAGATCAGCAGCGGCGACTTGGTCGAACATTTTGAAGCCTTCACTGAAATCGCGGAGATCATCGTCATCAATCTCCAGCCCGGAAATACGATTCCCAACGAGGTAAGCGGCTTGCCCGAGAGAGTCCAACATATCAAAGACCTTGGAGGTGAACTCAGGATTAGTACGAGTGTTACTGAAGTAGAGAACATCGTCCACCTCTCCGAGACTGGAAAAGGTGTGAGGTGTCTCAACATCAATCATGGGGAGGTTCCCTCCGCTATGAGTCTCGATCTTAAATCCATCTTCGAGGAAGGCAACCCCGCCAACGCGACCCACTTCAACCATGTCGAAGAGTGTTCCCTCAACCGTAGCGACATGCCCCAAGAGAGCTTGGATGTCACGGGTATCGCCAAAGGCCTCTGTCTCGGAAAGACCAGCTTGCAAGCCGCGCGCCATCGAGGCGAAGGCTTCATTATTTTTGCTCGCCTGCTTCATGGCTTCTTCTTCGCCGAAGTAGAACATCCGAATGTCTTTCTCGGCATACCCTTTCAGAAAATCGAGCCCAGGGCTGGCGAGGAGGGAGTCCTCAGGCTTATCGACAAGTTTCAAATCATCGAGAGAGCCTCCAAGGTAGATGAAGATATAGTCATCCTTGACCCCAGTGGCGATGTGGAGATTTTTAGTTTCCAATGCTTTTATGAAGCGTTCGGCATTGGCCTCAGATCCGAAGACTTCAGCCATCTTAGCCAGGTCGTCTTCTTCGATGGCAGCGGCGACTTGTTTACCAATCACCGAGAAACCGGAAAGCTGGATCTCCCCTTTCTTCTCATCGATTTCCTCGAGTGGAGCATCCCCGCCCATCACTTGCATAAGCATGCCAACAAGCATTTCTGAAAATTGCTCACGTTGGTCATCATCACTGACTTTGATGCCGATGGTGACCGGAGGCATGGTCATTTTCTCAAAGACCGGAATTCCCGCTTTGGGGTCACCCAACATCCCGGAGAACATTTCCATGGCAGAGGTCTGCATCTCATTAGAATCAGAGTCTCCACTGAGACCCATCGCAGCCATCTTTACCATCATCTTCATCTGATGAAAGTTGGAGGAATTCCCGAGGCTGGTGAAGTGGATGCCCTGCGCACCGGTGTTGTCACCGAAAGAGGCAAAAACTTCCTCTCCGAGGATTGACTTAAGCATGGTGATCTCTTCCTCAGCTTCAAAACTTTCGAGGGTTTGGCCGTTACCAGACAGGGCCTCGATTGCAAATTTGCCGATCTCGGTCTGAGTCAGACGTTTGAACATGTCATAGGCCCCGATGATGGAGACGTAGCCCTCGGTGTTTTTTGGAGCGTGAGCTGCGAAGCCCAGTTTTTTGGCCATCGCGTTGATATCGAAGTCAGGGACGACCGTCATCTCCGCAACAGGAGTGGGCTTCGGGTCAGCTTGGATCAGCTGGGCGGCGGGTTCTCCCCAAGACGGCAGAATGAAGGCTCCACCCGCAAGAAGAGGGAGTAAAATGTGTTTGGTTGTCATGATCAGGTTTTGTTTTTATCAGTAAAATCAGATTTGGTAATTATAATCTTCTGTGGGGTTTACAAGGGGTCGGCTACGGGAATTTCCAATGAATCTTGATCATACTCGCCGACTTCTCGGATCCAAATGTTACGATACTCGATGGGGTCGCTGTGCCACTGGAGGCGGATCGGCCCCTTTTCAGGGTGCTGGGCAGGATAGCTGGCGAGCTTTCTATGCTGGGTCGGACCATCGTATTCCTTGGCGTTGTGGAGAAGGACTCCGTTATGGAAAAGGGTGAGCTTTGCGGGCTCTACCACCTTCTCTCCCTCGTAGCGAGGGGCCTTGAAGACAAGATCATAACTGTTCCACTCGCCTTTGGGCTGAGAAGCATTCACGAGAGGCGGAAATTGCCCATACATCGCGCCCGCTTGGCCATCTGGGTACGTTTTATTTTCGTGGCAAGCGAGCACCTGAACTTCATAAAGCCCCATGAGGAAGATTCCGCTATTCCCACCTTTTTGGCCGTCGACCTTACGGTCTTTTGGAATGCGCCACTCGATATGCATTTGAAGGTCACGGAACTCATCCTTCGTGCGGATGTCCTGAGGAGACGCGATCATGAGCCCGTCATTCACGGTCCACTCGGAACCCGTCCAGGCATCTAGGTCCGTTCCATTGAAAAGAATTTTCGCATCAGCAGGAGCTTGGATGCTCACCACGCCTTGCGTCGCAACCTTCTTCGGCTGAGGGCGAGTGCCATCGTGCACAACCCAAGGCACCCCAGGGAGCTGAGGAGTGTCAGGCTTTTCACCAAACTTCGCGGCTGTGGCAATCCCGCCTACCACAAGCAAACTTCCAATCATCAGGCGTCTTCCTCGATTCATAGTGAGTGGATTCAAACTCAATCTCAGCCCCTCCGCAACGATAGATGAAGAGTCAATGACGGCTTTTCCGTTCATAAGAGTTGCTATTTTCAGTATTTAGTGAAAGTTGGGGTGTGTCGATGACCATCAATCGCGAAACCGTAAATCCGGATCTCTTTCCTTTCGATCTCGTCCGCCCTCATATCGAGAAGGTCGAAGCGCAAATCCTCGAGCAGGTGCACGCTTTCGACCCTGGCGTGGAGCCTTACATGGAGTATATCTGTGACACGAGCGGCAAGCGCATCCGCCCCGCTCTCGTCATCCTCACCGGCGGTGCCACCGGAGGCCTTAAAAAAGACCACCTCAACCTCGGAGTCATTCTCGAACTCATCCATATGGCGACTCTCGTCCACGATGACATTATCGATGGTGCCTCGACCCGTCGCCAAGTTCCAACCGCCAATGCCAAATGGGGAAATGGAATGGCGGTCTTGCTGGGAGATGCCCTCTTCTCCCACGCGCTAAAACTCTCAACCGACTTTGACAACCGGGAGATTTGCCGCGCAATCAGCCTCGCCTCGCGCGAGGTCTGTCAGGGCGAGATTCTCCAAACTCAGCGCCGCTTCGATCTCAACGTCACTAAGAAGGACTACTTCAAAATGATCGAGATGAAGACCGGGGCACTCTTCGCCGCCGCCTGCCAACTCTCCGCCATGATCTCAGGGACCTCTAAGACCATCAGCGACGGCATGTATGACTACGGAATGAAGCTCGGAACCGCCTACCAGATCTATGACGACGTCGTCGACCTCATCGGCTCCGAGGATCAAATCGGAAAGACCCTAGGCACCGACCTAGAAAAAGGGAAACTCACGCTTCCAATTCTCAACCTTCTCGATCGAGCCACCCCCAAACAAAAAGCGCACCTTTCGAAGCGCATCATCGAGCAGCAAGCCCTCGACCTCCCGGTCCTGGTTGGCATCGCTGAATACGAAGGCGCCATGGCTGAAGCACTCGAAACCGCAGGCCAATTAGTGCAGGAAGCCCGCGACACGCTCGACCTCCTAGCCCCCTCAGAATCCACTACGGCGATGAACAATATCACCCTCTTCGTGGACCAGCTTTTGCAAGGCTGTCGATAAGGGACTTTTCAGCGCGCAGAATCGCGCTATCTTATCGCCCTCATGGACGACATCAAGATCACCATCAAAACTAGCAAGGGCGACATCAACCTCACCCTCTTCCCCGACGACGCACCCGTCACCGTCTGCTCATTTCTCCACCTTGCCTCGCGTGGATTTTATAATGGCCTCACGTTCCACCGTGTCATCCCGAATTTCATGGTCCAAGGCGGCTGCCCACAAGGCACCGGAACCGGCAACCCCGGATACAAGTTCGAGTGCGAGTGCAAGGCACACCGCCGCCACGACAAACCAGGCATGCTCTCCATGGCCAACGCCGGCCCGAACACAAACGGCTCGCAGTTCTTCATCACGCATTGCCCCACTCCTCACCTCGACGGCAAGCACACCGTCTTCGGCGAGACCACTGAAGGCCAGAGTGTCATCGACGCCATCAAAGGCGGTGACCTCATCAACGAGATCACGATCCACGGCTCCACTGACGAACTCTTCAAGGCCCACGAAGACCGCATCACCGACTGGCTGATTTAATCTCAATCTTTAATTTTCAAAGCTCGCTCGGCCTCAGTCCCAGCGGGCTTTTTTATGCCAGTCCATGAACCCCTAAAACCCAGGAGCAGAGCCCCACGTTCGATTCAGAGAGAAACCGAATCACGGTCTTGAATTCACCTCCCCGCGCCCACTAGGTCCCAGCCTTCTCTGGATCTGAGGGAGGCCGAGCCTTCAGGATCTTCACGACCTTTTGGTTCTCCGAATCACGACGCATGAATGATCGGGCCACTAACCCGACTTTCATCATAAAGTCAGGCTCCTCCGACCTCGCCGCGAGCGCCTCTCTTTCCGTCACATTCAGGAAATCCTTCCAATGATTTAAGATGCTGTTGTGCGCGACCTTCACCGCCTTACCATCATAGTGAGAAAATACGGGACCACTAAAGCGGACCGCATAATCATCCCCAATCTCATCGATCGCAAAGACCGGACTCTTCGCAGCTGTCATCAGCTTACCCAACGCCTCCGCCTCCGGGTCCTCGCACGGCTCCGCGATAATCACCACAGTGCCGGACTCAAAAATCACAAAACTACGAGTCGGGCTAACGTCCCGCAAGATCACATTAATCAGCCCAGAGATCTGAGGGACCATGTTTTCAATCTTATCTGGATCGAGCAAGGACGCCTCCGCCTCCAGCTCTTCTGCGGCGTGATTCCTGTAAACATCCAGCCCGACAATCACCAACCCGTAGAGAGAAGACAGCAAGAGGCAAAGATAGAGTAATCCGCGATCACTCAGACTACCGCGCAAGAGAATGACTCTCAGCCCCGAAGATTTTTTGCGGTCATTAGGCAATCCCCCTTTCACCGCGACATAGTATCATGACATCACGGCATGACGAGCAACCAGTGACTAAAGATCACCTCATTGGAGGACTCTTAAAACTCAACTCGATCATAGCGTTCCGAGCTCCCAAAACCTCAGAAACCAACCACCCCAAAAGAGCCCCCAAAAGAGCCCCCAAAAGAGCCCCCCATAGCCATCTCCCCCAGCCCTCTAAGCGAAGACCAGCACCTTGAGGATGGCATTTCGTGCCACCTCCTCCACCCGGCCTCTCTAGAACGATTTTTCACAAAACTTGCGCCCTCAATCAACGGATTCTTTAAGGATCCTGCAAACCCACCTAAGAATCGCGTAAAACAAAGGCGCAAAAATCATCACTTAGAGCTTAATTCTAAAAATAGTTAAGTATGTCATTTACACAGCACGCACCTTTATGTAAACACGTCCCGTTATTCACCAAATATGAAAACTAAACATAAGCGAAATAAAAGGGCCCGCCGATTGCTCATCCTAGCATGCGGACTCACAACCCAAGCCTACTCCATCAACGTAGATACAGAACTCATGCTCCTCGTCGATGTTTCAGGAAGCGTCGACTCCTCCGAGTATAACATCATGATGGGAGGCTATGAAGAGGCCTTCAGAAAGCAGTCAGTCCTTCAAGCCATCCAAGGCGGCCAACAGGGATCCATCGCGGCCTCTGTCGTTTTCTGGTCAGGCTCTGCCGATCAGAGCGTTGGTGTCGATTGGATGCTCATCGACAGCGCCGCTTCAGCGACCGCCTTTGCGGATGCCATCTCTAATACCACCCGGCCATTTTCAGGAATGACTGCCATTGGATCGGGAATTGATTATGGCACCACACTCTTTGGAACCGAGACCGGGGGCCTCGATAATGGCTACACTAGCAACGCTCAGATTATCGATATCTCAGGCGATGGGGAGGATAACAACACACCTCCAGACAATGGCAACCGCGCCGCCAACGTTCGAACCTCCAGAGACGCATCTCTCGCAGCCGGAGTTGACATGATCAATGGCCTACCGATCGGAAATGCGGGAGGCGCCCTCAATCAATACTATATCGACAACATCATTGGCGGTGAATCCGGAGGCGTTGCCGCCTTCACGCAAACCGCCACCACCTTTTCCGACGTGGAGACATCGCTATCAAACAAGCTGCAATCTGAAATAACCGCTGGCGCCCTGAAGAGCGTCGCGGTCCCCGAGCCATCCTCCGCCATCCTCCTGAGTGGAGCCCTATTCCTTAACATGTTAAGACGGAGACGATAGATCGACCAATCAGCTCAACAGCTTAAATCCGCGGCATCGCAAAGGGGGCACATTGAGTGCCCCCTTTTTCGCATCCAGAATCACTCTACTAAAAATATAGGATGATCCCCACCACGCCGGGCCATTTTATCCCACTTTTCGCCAAATCTCCCCTGAGAGACCATAAAATTATTCACACGGACACCCCTTTCCCTTCCTTTTATTTTAGAAAACCTAACTAAATAGCTTGCCGTGATATCAATTATTACTTACAACCGTGCCGCTAATCGTCAATGCCCACCCCTCAAACACACCCTAATCATGAAGCACCTTATCATTCTAACCATCTTCGGCCTGCAGCTCACCGCACTGAGCCAAACCTCATCGTGGCAAATCGAATTAGAAGTAAAATCTTGGCCCATCCAACTTGAGCAAGACTTTAAGGATATCTTATTCTCCGGGAGAGTCGACGTAGACACCGCAGCGATCACCGAAGCCGCCACCCAGCAAATATCCCATGAAGCGAGTTCCTCAATTTTCTCCCTCTCACAGGATTTTGACGGCAAGACCTACACCGCAGAAGATGATTCCGCCAACGGCCACCCCGTTCTCGACTTCTCTAACGGAATTCTAACTGGCGTCGATTTTCGAGTCTTTTTCTCTCAACCTGACTACAGCGTAGGCTCCTTCCTCTGGCTCTTACCAGACGGCAACGTCCAATTTTCACCAGATGGTGTCTCTGAGTATGAGGGCACTTATCGTGTGGATACAGTCAGCGCCGTGCCCGAGCCATCTTCAGCCCTACTCCTGCTCATCTCATCCCTCACCCTTACATTCCGTAGAAACCGATGAACGCTTTCCACCAGCAAGCCTATCACCAATCAGGAACTGAAATCCTGAGCGGGCAACTGGAACCTTCATGCTACGCCAGCGCAATGGCCGAGGCACAAGGCGACTCGACCCTCGCCATGGGGATCTATGCTAAAAACCGAGCAGAAAAAATCGCCGATGATCTCAAACGCCACAGCGCACGGGATAAAGAAAGATTCCAAGCCATGAATCTGGAACCTCCTAAGACCCTCTGCACCCGAGAGACACGTGAACTTTTCATTTTGCCCGTTTTGGGACTCTCGATCTTCTTTGGCCTTCTTAGTGTCTTAATCGCCTTCTACGGAAAAAACTACGGACTCGTCACCCCTGGCGCGATCATGAAAGTGACAGCAACAGCACTCCTTGGTTCAGGCTGTTGTTTTTCCCTCGCTGCATGCATCAAGTATAAGTTTCCACAGATTGAATTCACCAAAACCATGTTCCCCCTATCGATCCTCTTTTCCTTAGCATCGGTAGGATCCGGCATCTCAATCGTAATCAACAGGACAAGCATCGGGTGGGGCGGATAAGCTCCCATTCTTTATGGTCACCCTAAAAGCCGATGGTTTACCATCGGCTTTTCTCATCTAAATCAACTCCAAACTGATTCCTACAGATAAGATCCATTTCCTCACACATCCACCATCGCAGACTCCACCTCACTTGACTCTCTACGAGTCTCATTCCCTAACCACCGCAACCTTTTGAAAAATAGAGGCCCAACTCTCCGTTTCCATACACAACATGAACTACACTGCTCGCACACTTGCTCTCATCTCCCTCGTTTCTCTCAGCCACGCAGAGGAAGGATTCACCCATCTTTTTGACGGAGAAAGCCTCAATGGCTGGACCAATGAGGCCGGAAAAACCGTCGAGGAACGAGGCTGGATCGCCGAGGGAGGCATCCTCCACCGCGCGGAGAAATCCGGCGACCTCTACTCTGCCAAGAAATACAGCGACTTCGACTTCCGCTGGGATTGGAAGATCTCTGAAAAAGGAAACAGTGGCGTAAAATACCGCGTCACCAAATACGGAAAAAGCAACCTCGGCCCCGAATACCAGGTCCTCGACAACAACCACCCCGACGGCAAAAAAAATCCCAAGCGCCAAGCTGCCGCCCTCTACGACCTTCTCCAAATCTCCAAAGAAGGCCGTGCCAACCCCGTCGGCGAATGGAACACCTCCCGCATCGTCGCGATTGGCGGACACCTCCGACACTACCTCAACGGCAAGCTCGTCATCGACATCACCGTCGGCAGTGATGAATGGAAAGCCGCCCACGCCGCCTCTAAATTCAAAGGCCACCCAGACTTTGCCACCAACCCCAGCGGCCGTCTCTTCCTCCAAGACCACGGAGACAAAGTCTGGTATCGTAACCTCCGGATCAAGGAACTTAAATAAGGACTCCTTAAAGCGGAAGCTCTTCCTTCTCCCCCAGGAACTTCGGCTCAGTCTTCAGGACATTCACATCCAGCCACATCTTCACGCGCGCCAGCTTTTCACGGCGCGCGTTATTTTTTGCCGATGGGCCGCCCACCGCCTGCGCATTCAGGCCAACCGCTTCTAGCCCGATCGCATCGGCAAGATACGCCGCTCGTTCATTGTGAAATTTTTGAGAAATCAGCACCACCTTCTCGACTCCGAAAATCTCCTTCGCCCGCACCACCGAATCTAACGTCCGTAATCCTGCATAATCGCACACGATCTTTTCCGCCGGCACGCCCTTCTCCACCATCGCATCCTTCATATCCTGCGGCTCGTTATAGTCGTGCACGTGATGATCACCCGAGACGATAAAGCACTTCACCTTCCCCGCCTCCCACAGTGAAACGGCCGCCGAAATACGATGCATGAAGTAAAGGTTTTGCCGACCTTGAAAAGTCTTCGAACAGCCAAAAACCAAAGCTACCGGCGTCTCGGGAACCTCCACCGCATCATTAAAAAGCTTCCCCTCCGCCGCCTTCCTCGCCGCCCGGTCTGAGTGCAAAATCAGGGCAATCGCAAGAAACCCACCAACCAAAGCCAGCACCGCGAGCCACCTCGCCACCTTAAAAAACTTACTTCGCTTCATTTTCATTAATCAGGATGAGATTGAGAACCAGACGGATGCTCTCATATCTGAGAACAATCAACAACTCATAGCAGACATCATGTCCTTCGAGCTCGATGACCTACAGCCGTCACCCTCCACCACAGCCCCGTAAAAGGCAGCCAAGGCCGAAGGCCCACACTCTTGAATGAATCATCGACCGATCAGCGAGAGCTGTCCATGGCAAGAGATCATTGAGTCCTCCCCCCCCTCAAAAAAACCACGCCTACTTCTTGGGCGACCAAGATAAAGGATCCGCTGCAGCCCGACTCGTCGATAAAATCACATTATCAAAATACAGCTTCACAAAACGGTCCTGCCGTTCTCGGTAAACCCCAAAGGTCGGGAAGACGACTGGATGCGGTGAGTGCATCTTCTTCTGATTCGCATAGCTTCCATTCCCAGCTGGATCGTAGCCGAAACGCCCCTTCCATTTCTTCACCAATCGGAGTTTTTCCTTCTCCTCGCCCAACCAAAATTCCACCAGCCCGTCTTTCTTCATCTTGTGATGACTAGGAGCAACCTTAATCACAAAGCGATACCACTGATTTCTAACGAGCTTCACCCCCTTTTCAACCACCTCCGATTGAGCGCTCGGATTCGAACCGGTCACATCATTATTAGCAAAGATCCCGGCTGCCATTTCACCATCTTGACTCAGTAGCGAAAGCCGGAACGGAGGCCCAAATGGAGATCCCTGCCAGAGCTGAAAAATAATAATCCCCCCCTCTGGCAACTCTGTCTTTTCATCAATTTTGAGCGCAAATCCAATCGAACGCTCCTCCCCAAATTTCAGCGCTTGAGCGCCTTGGCTACGAGGCAAAAGATCGTGATGGGCCTTATCTGTGCCATTCCCCCAAACATCCAGACCAGCTGTTTTTTCAGGCCCTATCCCCTCGGTCCCCGTGATCGCATAAGAAATTGCATGCTTTCCCAAAAAGGCCCCGCTTGACGTAATCTCCACCACCCTCTCTCGCTCAAATCCCTTGAGCGCACACCTCCGGGTATCCTTCACCTTAGCACCTTCCAGGGCCAAATCACCCGTAAGACTCCAGGCTTCAAAGTCGATCACCTGCAAAACCTCATCACCTCCCCCCTCTGAAAAAAGCAGACTGACAGACAGACTCAAGGTCGCACAAAATTTGGTCATGAAGACCATACGGAGAAGGGCATCCTCATCAATCAAGAATTAGACACCACCCGACATCGTGCCTCTCACTCGCTACTCTCGCTCTTCTCTCACGAACTTATCGCCGCGCAGAACATTCACATCACTCAGCCACATAATCACAGCGTAGTGCTGCAAGTATTTCTCCTGCACCGCCTCTTTGATTTTCTCTGCTACCTGATCCGAGGCGATACACTCGAAGCGATAGTTCGGCCCTTCAAAATCGGTCGCGCAAACCCCTCGCGACCCATGACCTTCCGCCCGCACCATCGTATACCCGGTCGCCCCCTGCGTCTTCAGGAGATCACCCATCTTCTCTTTTAAAATACCTTCGGCGACAATCGTAACGAGTTTGAGAGGGACAATCATGATTTATGCTTGGGTAAGAGACTGAGCGAGTTTGAGAAAAATGGGAATTCCAATAGCCAGGTTGAAGGGAAAAGTCACACCGAGAGCCATCGTAAGATAGATCCCTGGGCTAGCCTCTGGAAGCGCGATCCGCACCGCGGCCGGAGCTGCGATGTAGGAGGCACTCCCCACCATCGCGCCAAAGATCGCCGCCCCTCCCGGATTCATCCCGATCGCAATTCCCGCTGCAGTCGCGATACACCCGTGGATCAGCGGCAAGAGACAGCCCACGACAATAAGTCGCCACCCGGCACTTTTTAAATCCCCCATCCGGTTCGCCGTCACCATCCCTAGCTCAAGCAGGAAAAGGCAAAGCGCACCCTTAAACGGCGCGATAAAGAAAGGAGCGACCCCCTCAATCTTATCAGCACCACACGCCGCCCCAATGAACATCCCGCCCATCAGGAGAAAAATACTCTTACCCGTTACCACCTCATGAAAAGCCTCGCCCATTCCTCCGCCACTTCCTTTCGACTTCCTCGCCAACATCAGCCCGATGATGATTCCTGGCACCTCCAAGACCGCAACCAGAGCCGGAAGGTAACTATCCGAGGCCATCCCTGAGATCTTCACCGCCTCCATCGCCGCCACAAAGGTCACGACCGATACCGAACCATAGTGCGCCGCCGTAGCCGCCGCATCTGTCCGCCCAAGCCTCCCCATCTTCACAAGAAGGAAAAATGCCAAAATTGGAGTCACTATTCCAAAAGCGAGCGTCAGAAGGATGGGCTTTACCAAATCAGCAGGAGCAGTCTCCGAAAGTGCCACCCCCCCTTTCAGCCCAATCGCAAAGAGGAGATAGATTGAGAGCCCCTGATAAATCGCGCTGGGGATTTCCAAATCACTTCCGACCCGCCGAGCGACGATGCCAAGAATGAATGCTAGGACAACCGGAGAAATGAGATTTTGTAGTAGAAGATCCAAAACAGAAGGCGGGTGAAACGCGCTCGAAATAACACGAAACTGAATACGTGCAATCGTTTTCCCAAATAACCTCCGACAGACCGATCACGACTCGCCTCCCCGATGCTCGCGGAAATGGAGCATTAGATCTCCCGCCGTTTTCGCAATCACCAGCACTCCTACCAGCACCACAGAGCTTCCTAAAGACGCGACTGCAAGCCCTCCGACCACAACCGTAATGTGAAGAATGACGACGCGGCGATACGGCAAAAACATGACCTCCGTCGGCTTGAGACACTCGGACTCGGCCTTCCCTAGGTCGTTAAAGTAATACGAAACTAAATGGCTGGCAAAGAACCCCGCCACCACGAACCAATGGTCACGCAGATAGACCGCCGGTCCTGAGAAGCTCTGAAAAGCACGTCCTTCGCTAAAGAAATCACCAAAAACAACCGTCCCGTGCGCGTAGCAAAAACCACCATAGTGGGCCGTGAAAAACGCCGCTAGGAAGACCTTCTCTCCGAAATGACTACGGCGATGTCGGTTCGTAAGAATCCGCAAAATGGTTATGAAGCCATAAGCAAGATTCTCCGCCCAATAGAGATGGAGAATATTCGCAACATCCCAGCCACGAAACAAGACACCCCACAGCGGGATGAAATTGGCAATGATCAGTGCCAGCGCAGCCGGACGAGTCAGAGCCGACCTATTCACCTTTTTTTTCCTTTGCCTTCACCTTGACCGCTTCAGCGCTCTTCTTCTGAGCGTCTTCAGCCATCGCCTTCTTAGCAGCCTCCACGGCCTCGGCAGGGACAAACTTTAAGACGGTGCCATTGATGCAATAGCGTTGATCCGTCGGAGTGTTGAATCCTTCACCCTTGAAGACGTGACCAAGATGACCATCGCAAGTATTACAACGAACCTCTACTCGACCGCTGCCATCGGTCTCGATGACTGACTTCACATTCTTAGACTTTGATGGATCGTAGAAAGAAGGCCACCCACACTGAGAGTCGAATTTCTCCTTCGAGGAAAAGAGCTCAGTATTACAGCCAGCGCAGAAGTAAGAGCCACCTCCCTGCGCTTTGAATTCTTTATAAGCCTTCCCGTTAGAACGCTCGGTCCCCGCCTTTCGCAGGATCGCATATTGCTCAGGCGTGAGGCGCTTTTTCCACTCCTCATCAGAGAGTTTAGAGACTTCTTCTTTACTGAGAGCTTTCGGGACTTCTTGAGAGGTAGACATAGCGGGATCGTTCTTTTCTTGGGCGTAAACAAAAATGCCCATAATAGCGGCGACAATCAAAGTGAGAGAAAGGGCCTTCTTCATAATACGCAAGTGTATGCGGGGAGGCCACCTCCGTCAAATTTCTTGATAAATCGACCATCGGAATGCCGAATTCCCACGTGAAGCCGCCCTAAGCCGCGCTTCCGGTTTGCCTTCCCGTGCGAGCTGGCCACAGTCAGCGCGATGAAAGTCCGCCGTCACCACCTCATCATCGCCGCAGTCATTCTGCTCGGCATCACCTTCTTGGTCATTGGAGTCTTATACCAAAGCCCCCCACCAAAATACTACGCACACTCGCTCCGCAATTGGCAGGAAGCTGACTCAGTGGCCGGATATCCCATCGTCGTCAGTGAAGATGATCATGACGGCCCCATCCAGTTTCTCACCACTGAATTTCAACCCAATCTCAGCACCATATCGCCGATGGAGCGCCTACGCCTCCCCACCGCGCGGGGCTTCACACGCTACCCTGAAAACGAAGCACGCGCCGCCGGCACCGGCCTCGTCCTCTACACCGGCAAACCCACTGGCTACCGCGGTCACACCGTCCTACTCGGACACCGCCTCCCCGATGGCTCAATCGTGCAAACCTTTTACAGCGGACTGTCCAAAATCTCAGTCAAAGTAAACCAACAGATCCCACGCGGCGCACCGCTCGGACTAGGCCACATCTACCTCGAAGTCCGGACAGGAGTCGCGATCGACATCAAAAACGAAGAAATCGCAAGCCATGTCCTCAACGCGGAAGACGGCCCCCATCCTGATAACCGCCTCGATCTAGACCAGTTCTTCGAGCAATACGGCCTCGCCTCCCCCCTCCCCGATCCACTATCAGTCATTCAAGAAAATGAATTACGGGCCGCGCGTAAAAAACTCGGACTAGATGAGTAGCACTAGAGTTGCATCTCTAGAAAGCGGGCAAAGAAGCGCTTATAACCCGACTCTAAGACTGCCCTCAAATTCACAAACGTGATCTCGCGCGCAACCTTCAGATCCCTCCGAAACATCGCCGTTTGCACCCGGGCGAAATCACGTGAATCAACATGGAGATTAATCTCCTCATTGATGAAGAAGGTTCGATCATCGAGATTTCCCGATCCCACAATACTGATGCGACCATCCGCGACCAGAAGCTTAGAATGCATCATCGTCGGCTCGTATTGGTAGAGGCGTATCCCCGCGCTCAGGAGTTCAGGCCAGTGATTTTGCGAGGCCCAGCGAGTCGGCTTGGAGTCCACCAAGTGATTTGGCACCAGCACCTCCACCTTCACCCCGCGAGCGGCGGCAGCACACAGAGCCTGCCGGAAATCACGATTGGGAATGAAGTATGATTGCTGGAGAATCAGCGATTTTCTAGACCCATTGATCGCAGCGAGGACTCCATGCGCGATCGGATGAGCAGGATCCCACGGGGCATCGTAAACGACCTGCACCCGGGTTGACCCCGCCCAGAAAAGCCCGGGGAAGTATGCAGAACCCTCGAGTTTCTCCTTAGCCAACTCATACCAATTTTCAGCAAAGGCTTTCTGAAAACGAGCCACCGCTGGCCCCTTAATCTCATACTGAGTATCCCGCCAATACTCCGGGCTATGGGCATTCCCACTCCAAGCGAAAGCAAAGCCCGCACCTCCGGTAAACGCGATCTTCCCATCCACCACCAAAATCTTCCTGTGGTCACGATTATTAGAATAGCGCGGTCGCAGAATATTAACTGGATGATAGAAATGTAACTCCACCCCCGCCTCCCGCAGCAGGCGGACATTCGCCCTCCCAGCATTCGCCGAGCCGACTTTATCAAGAATCATTTTCACCGGCACTCCTGCCCGCGCCTTCCTCGCCAGCGCCGCTGAAAACTCCCGAGTGATCGGCGCATCGACAAAGGCGAAAGTTTCAAAAGTGATACTGTGCCGCGCCGCCCTCACCGCAGCCAGCATCGGCGGGAAAAAAGCACGCCCGTTCGGGAGAGTGCGAATCACATTTCCAGAAATCCACGGAGTCTGAGAAACCTTAGCGAGTTCCCTAGGGAAACTCTCCGACTCTACCGGAGTCGCAAGACCCACCGACGAATCAACAGACGAGGTGAAACACGAGGTCGAGCTCAGAGTCCCCGCGAGCAGCAGGACTCTAGCGACCCTCAGCAATACGCTCGGCGAGAACTTCTGGAAGACCGGCAGCACGAATTTTTTGCTGAGTAGTGGCGATATCATACTCCACACGGCGGAAGGTTACCGTTGCCGTAGGCAGATCATAGATGGCATAGCACGCTCTCCAATCGCCATCACGAGGCTGACCAACCGAACCCGTATTCACGAAGTATTTCATCCCCGGCTCGATCACAATAGAATCCGCAGTCACTTCAGAAACCCGTGAATCCCGCACGAAGATTCGAGGGACGTGAGTGTGACCATGGAAGCAGAGATTGGTGAATTGGTAGGAAAAATTCGACATCGCATCGAACTTGTTTGTGACGTAGTTCCACGATTGCGGCTGATCGAGGGTCGAGTGAACCACCGTAAAATCCTCCACTTGCCGAACCATACGGATCGTGCGGAGCCAATCTCGCTGCTCCGAACTCAACTGATTGCGAGTCCATTCCAGCGCAGCTGCAGCCACCGGATTCATACTCTCCAAGCTGTGCTCGCCAGAGGCATCTTCATCGTGATTCCCCTTCACGACCGGCCAATTTTCAGACCGGACTCTCTCGAGGCAGGCTACAGGGTCAGCATTATAACCGACAATATCGCCCATACAGACGTGGTCGGTGCAGCCCTGCTCCGCAGCGTCTTGAAGGACGGCGTCGAGGGCCTCGAGGTTGGCGTGAATATCTCCGAAAAGGGCAATGCGCATAACGCTAATTTAAAAATGAAGGGGGGGGAAAGACGGGAGACTTACGAGTCAGCCGCAAAGTGTAAAGGTCAGATTGTTATGATGTTTGCGGCCTTACCGATGAGTGAGGTCACTCCTCACTCTTTTTCAGCCAATCGGGAAGAATTGTTTTAGGCTTATCAACCTCCCGCCGCCAGTGCTCAGTGTGAATCCGGTTTTTAGTCGGCGTAAGGAAAGGATTAAGCTTCGCAGGCACATTTAACTCTGTGATCAGCTCCTTAAGCAGACGGTCAATCTCCCCCTTGTAGAACCCCTCCGACAAGACCCGCTGGCGATAGTTGTAGAGATCTTGGTAGGCCTTTTCCTGACTCGGAAAGGCTCCTTCCACAGTAGGATTGAGGCTCGTTTCAGGAAGGTTCGGATTCGTCGCCAACACGACGAGAAGACAACGAAAAGTCGGAACCAAAATATGTCGCCTATCCTCTGAAATGAGTCGAATCGCCTCCTCATAGGCTTCGATCTCACGCCCGGGAATACGGGCGATCGTAAACAAGTAGCGACGTTGATGAATCGGATTAGCAGAATCGCGCGCCATCTCAAAGGCCTCAGCCGCTCTCTCGTAGTCGGGCCGCTTATACTCATTCGACCATAATGCCCCGATCTCAAACCACAGAGACTTCGATTCTGGTAAATACTCCAAACCCTTCCGGTAGAATTCATCCCCCGCCTCGATAAAATCTAGCTCCATGATCCGACGACGCGCCGGGCTGAAGTCTCGATTTGAGCGCGCCCAGGAAGCCGCATTATATCCAATATGCCAACCCCCATGATTCCAGTAAAATTCATTATAAGGATCCAGAGTCGTGATCACCTCATAGTCCTTCTTGAGATCATACCACTCGTCATCCTCGAAGTTCCCCTGCGCCTTCAAACTCAACATGGAAGCCATGACCGATCGCAGCCCGCCAAAAACTCCGGCCAAGCTAGTCTGCCCCATCTCGCTCCAAGTCTCGGTGTCTATCCGGGGCTGCACGATCTTACGCTCCCGCAGATCTTCAGTGAATCTTTGCTCTACCGACATCCGGAAGTAACCCGTTCCAGCCAGAACTCCGGCGATCACAAGCAAATTACGAGCGGTTTTAAACTTCTTCATACCACCTTAGGATTAAAATTCCTTATCCGAGAAAACGAACCACGAGAGCACCACGTAGATCCCAACATAGACGACACTCAGCCCAGCCAGCTGAGCCATATCCGCCGGCAAAACATCTTCCGCCCGTGCCGCCGCATCCGAGATTGCTTCAAAGAGCTGGAAGTCCGGGAAGACCAACGAAATCATGGTCCCCACCACCCTATCGGCCCAAGTCGGAGTCTCCCCAAAAGTAGCATCATTAAAGAGGCCATCCCGCGCAATCGATTGAAAAGCTCCGATGATCCAGATCATCACACTCGTCGCGATCGTGAAGAGCGTGGAGGTTGAAAAGGTCGAAATCAGCAAAGCCACCGCCGCAATGACACAGGCTTTGAGAAAGTGAGCAATCACTCCATACTGCAAAATCAAAGTCGGCCCATGCGCTGCGATCTCAGCGCGCCCCGCCGCGATCTCCCGCTCCGGATACCCAATCCGCATCATGTATTGAGTCGTCTCCGAGAGCTTCTCCTCCGTGCGGAAATGTAACGTCGCCACCAGCAAGACATCCATCACCAACATCGCAATAAAGATCACCGCGATCACCCCGAAGAGCTTTCCCACCAGATAGTCCAGACGAGGAACCGGCTTACACAGAATCGTATAGAGAGTGCGGTCCTCAATATCGCCAGGAATAAGGAGAGCAGTAGAAACCACCGCAAAGAGCGAGGTGAACAGCATCATCGTCCCCAGACAGAGATTCTTATGCATACGGAGTTCCTGCTCAGGCATGAGCGCCTCCGGACCCTCATACCAAAAAGCATCAAAGAACTGGAGCCCCAGAAAGAGCAAGGCGATCGGCGCCAGAAAGTAAAAAACCTTCATACGCACCAGCTGCGTCACCGTGCTCTGCGCGATGATAAGAACCCGACGAGGGGAGAAAAAAGAAGTCGAAGCGGAACGGCTCATGATCGTTTACTGAATGGCAGCTTGGCGGGTTTTAGGAAGGCTCAGGGCTTTCGGGTCGCCCCCCGGCGGTTCAGACTGGGTTTCCTTTAAAAAGAGGC
>JAULCF011408988.1:18856-33800 GCA_032361265.1 Devaleraea mollis
TTGGCGGGTTTTAGGAAGGCTCAGGGCTTTCGGGTCGCCCCCCGGCGGTTCAGACTGGGTTTCCTTTAAAAAGAGGCTCTCCAAGGTCGTCCGAGCACGCCCCTCAGAAACGACATCAGCGCCGTAGGTCACCTCGACCAACGTTCGGATCTGAGCCATGAGATCGGGAGAGGCATTCTCAAGAATCAGCTCCGTCTTATCCTCCAGCGAAATTAACTCATCGAGGCTTCCCTCATTGACCAAAACCCCCTGATGAATAATCCCCACCCGGTCACAAATCTCCTGAACCTGCTCAAGCAAATGCGAGCAGAGAAACACCGTGATTCCACGGTTCTTCAACGTCAAAATAAGATCCCGAATCTCACGCGAGCCAGTCGGATCCACTCCCGCCGTCGGCTCATCCAGCACCACCAAGCGAGGATCCTGAACCAGCGCCTGCGCCAGCCCGATCCGCTGCAGCATTCCCTTTGAAAACCCCTTCAATCGACGATCACGCGCATCCTGCAGGCCCACCAGCTCCAGCATTTCCTCAATCCGATCCTTCAGCACCCGGCCCCGCATGCCACACAAACGACCATAAAACCTGACCGTCTCCACCGCCGTGAGATGCTTATAGAAATAGGGGTTTTCCGGCAAAAAACCCACCTCACTGCGAGAGTCCACCTTCGTAGAATTCTTCCCAAAAATAGAGCAGCTCCCGCTCGTCGGGGCAACTAAGCCTAAAACAGCCTTCATCGTCGTCGACTTCCCAGACCCGTTCGGCCCAATCAATCCATAGACCTCACCTGGAGCAATCGTCAGCGAAACATCCTTCACCGCATGCACCTTGTTCCCCCGGAAAGGCCCCTTAAAGTCCTTCACCAAATTTTTAACCTCCACCGCTGCCGCATCACTCATCGTCCCAGCAATCTAGCGATCCTCCGCCAAGGTGCAAGAAAGGGTATGCAAGTTCATCATTGCCGTCCCCCCGGTTCACGCCATATTTCTTTATCAATGAAACATCCTCTCCTTTCCTTTCTCGCCCTTGTCCTCGCCCTCGTCCTCCCCAGCTGCCTGGAATACGAAACCGAAATCACCATCAACAAAGACGGTAGCGGAACAATCACAGACGAAATGGTCATGGGTGCCCAAATGGTCGGCATGATGGAAATGACAGCCGCGCAAGGGAGCCCACAAACAAACCCCCTCGCCGACATGAAAGATGAAGCCAAACTTAAGGAAAAAGCCTCCGCTTACGGTGAAGGCGTCACCTTTCTAAAGACAGAAGACATCAAACGCGACGACGGCAGTAAAGGCGTGCGCGCCACCTACAAATTCACCGACATCAATAAAGTCACCTTCAGCCCAAACAGCGGCATGGATCAACTCAGCAACATGAAGCCAGGGGGTAAAGTAGAACAAGCCGCCGCTGAAGCAAAAGCCACCTTCACCTACACTGACAACAAGCTCACCATCACTCTTCCACAACCCGAAAGCGACAAGGCAGACGATGAAGCCAAAGGCCGTGATCAAAAATTCGACCCCGAAAATCCACAAATGGCCATGATGGCAGAAATGATGCGCGGCATGAAGATGTCCGCTAAAGTCACCCTCGCCGAAGGCATCGCCGAGACCAATGCCACCCACCATGCCGACGGGAGCATCACCCTCTTCGCGCTCGACCTCGACGAAGTCATGAAAAACCCCGAAAGCCTCAACTCCCTCAGCGCAATCAGCGGGAAAAACCCGTCCGCCATCGGCAAGGCCCTCGCTAAAATCAAAGGTGCAAAGGCTGAGCTTCAAAAGATCGTCACCGCCACCTCAAAGTAACTCAGCCCCTCCTCACCAAGATTTTTCGGGAAATTCAATGGCCTATCTCATTTCCTTTTCCATCACTGCGACACGCCCGAGTCAAACCCACGTTCGCCACCTCCCACCCAAGCAATGCAAGCCCTCACCTCCGTCATCCTCCTGCTCACCCTCGTCGCCTGCGGACAGAAGGTCGAAACGACTCAGGGGGGGAAACTCGCCGAGTCCGCTCGCCAGCAAATCGGCGTTACCACGATTTATGACCCGGCCTACGTCGGACTAAAATACCCTGGCGGAGACGTTCCAAAAGAGCGCGGTGTCTGCACCGACGTGGCAATCCGCGCTCTCCGGGGGATGGGCTTCGACCTCCAGAAGCTCGTCCACGAGGACATGAAAAAGAACTTCTCAAAATACCCAAAGCGCTGGGGCCTCAAACGACCTGATAAAAACATCGACCACCGCCGCGTCCCAAATCTCCGAACCTTCTTTCAACGGCGAGGCTTCTCGCAAAAGGTCACCAAAGATAAAACAAAGTATCTCCCCGGCGACCTCGTCACCTGCACTGTCGCCGGCAACCGCCCACACATCATGATCGTCTCGGATAAGACATCCGCCGATGGCACCCCGCTCATCATCCACAACATCGGAGGAGGAACCCGCGAGAATGATGACCTCTTCACCTACCCCATCACCGGCCACTACCGCTGGTTTAGAATTGAAGAAGGCCGTTAATCGATAAACGTGATTAAAAAAAACACTCCCCGATAAAGGGGAGCGTCTTGCAAGTTGGTTGCTCTGTGCGAGGACGTCGGAGTGTTATCGAGATTAAAGAGAAGGCGCGGTCCTGGGAAGATTACAACACCTGCAGCGGTCGGGCTTCCGGGGGGCATCACCGGTGTCCCAGTGAGCTGCGAGAATTTCACCGTTAATCGTAGCAAGGATATCACCACCACCAACGCCGGAACCAGCACCCAGGCCATTAAAGCCAGCACCGTCTGTGCTCAGATCTTGGGCTCCAGCTGCCAATCCGAAAATTGCTGAACCCGCGGCCGTTACCGTTGTTTCAGCACCTATTCACGAGCCAGCGGCAAGAGCAGATCCAGTGTGCCTGCCTAGGCGAGTGCCTGCCTCACGAGCTGTATAACTGGTGAAGTTAATGAAAGGGATTGTGAGGGAATTCCAACCAGCGGCGTCCCCCCCGTCATAGTCCGTGCTGTCGAGAGACCGACCAATAATAAAGATGTCTGCCGCTCCATTTCCAGCGTGAATTCCCGTCCCATTAAGAGCGTCCAGGCCAGCGGCCGCGCTAGAGTTCGCGTAATTAGTGTGACGAATTTCAGTCACATTCGTGAAATTTGCATTGATCCATAGCTCTCACGGGCTTCCAGCAGGCGTCAAGTCAGAGAGCATCACCACGAGCGCCGAAGAAGGGGCTGCACTCAGAGCAAGAGCGGCCAGAATCGTGACGACAGACAGTTTTTTATGTGTATTCATAGCTTTAAGAGTAATAGCGCGAAAAGTGTCACTCTTAACAATCCCAGGGATCGCTCTATTTCGAGGCCCAAAGCAAAGCAAAGCAAAGCAAAGCAAAGCATACATTCCCCTCCTGCCCAGATCGCTGATTAGATTCACAATCTGAAGCGCAGCGATGAAGGGCGGGAAAGAGCTAAGGCTCTTAAGAGAAAGAAGGTCCTGCAACCGTCGCCAGGCCGGCGGCGCGGACCCTCTCTAAAAGCCGGACCCATAAAAAAGGAGGCTTCTTGACGAAGACTCCTCTTGAAAAAAGATCAGGATCATTCCTAAAACGGAATATCGTCCGCATCGTTATCGAAGTTATCTGCAGCAGGTGCTCCACCTTGCGCTGGTGGCGGTGAAGATTGCTGCTGCGGCGGCGGACCGGCTTGCGAGGATTGTTGAGGGGGCTGGGAAGAGCCTCCCCCGCCTCCACCTTGGCTTCCTGCGCCGTTTTGACCACCGATGAACTGCATGTTCTCACCGACCACGCGGAGGCGCTGACGCTTCTGCCCGGTCGCCTTATCATCCCACTGGTCGAGTTGGAGACGCCCCTCGATAAAGACCGAGCGGCCTTTTGCGAGATACTGACCAGCAAGTTCCGCCTGCCGCCCCCAAAGGGTGACATCGACGTAAGTAACCTCTTCGATTCTCTCCCCATTGTCACCAGTGCGGATCCGATTGACCGCCATGCCAAGATCACAAACCGCCGTCCCTTTCGGGGTATAACGGACTTCAAGATCACGGGTAATGTTCCCGAGAAGCATGACTTTGTTAACGTTGGCCATAGTGAGAAAGGGTGCTGAAACCGCGACGCTTAGGAAAGACGCTGGTAGTGCTGGAGATGCACTGAGTGATTCAACTTCAAGCGAGCTTGGATCTTATCGATCGCTTCGCCAGTTGCCTCGAACACGTAGTTCACATAATGTCCACCATCGAGCTTCCGCGCGTTGTAGGCGAACTTCTTACGGCCAAGTTGCTTGACTTCATCGAGCTTTGCGCCCTCTGCTTCGAGCTCTTTTGAGACGGTGCTGACGAGATCGTCAATGCTGCTCTCTGTCCCCTGGGTGTTCAGGACAATCATGCCCTCGTACTTGCGATTCATCTGGTTCCGGTAGTGGTTTCGGTTTTTTAGGAGCTCGGGTAGTGAACTCATTCGCGGCTTTTTCAAGACCGCTCGAGACGGCAAGCTGAACAGCATCGGCGGCTCTTGCAAGCGTGTTTTCCACGAGTTCTCTTTCGGCAGTCGCAAATGACCCGAGAACATGCCCCACCAGCTTTTCCCCTGCAGCGCCATCGATGCCGAGTTTGAGGCGGGAAAAGCGGTCGGAGGGAAGGTGAGCGAGAAGCGAGCGGACGCCATTGTGACCACCATGCCCCCCGTTCATCCGGAAACGCAAATGCCCCAAAGGAAGAGAGATGTCATCAAAGACCACGAGGATCTCTTCAGGATCCCAACGAAAAAATCGAGCCAGCGAGCCGATCGCCCTGCCGCTCTCATTCATATAAGTCAACGGCTGCACCAAGAGGGTATTTCCGACCTTGCAAGTGCGAGACTCCCACTTCGATTCCACTTGGAATTTTTGGCCCACCCGCTCGGCAAGAGTATCCAGAACACGAAAGCCAATATTATGCCGAGTTTGGAGGTATTTGTCTCCGGGATTCCCGAGACCGACGATGCACTTTAAGCTCACACGGGAAATCTAGCCGACAAGAGACGGCAGGAAAAGAAAAACGCCCGGAGCATGAAGCCCCGGACGTTTTGAAAGTATCTTGTGGATGGTAGGACTACTCGGAGGCAGCTTCCGCGCCACCTTCGGCAGGTGCTTCTGCGCCTTCCTCAGCTTCCTCACCGCTGTCGGACTTCGTCAAGCGGGACTCATTCACGATCGCGACGAGAACATCTGGCGCGAGGGTAACCTCAACACCATCTGGGACCTTAAGATCAGCGATCGTAAGAGAATCACCCACCTGGAGGTGCTCGATGCTGGCCTCAATACGCTCGGGAAGATCTTTCGGAGAACAAGAGATGTCCAAATCACGAATGAGCTGCTCGATGATTCCACCAGCTTTTACACCAACAGGCTCACCAAAGACCTCAACAGGAATAGTAGCAGAAATTTTCATTCCCTCGGTCACCGCGAGGAAGTCAGCGTGAACGAGGTCACCACTGAGCGCATTACGCTGGGTGGACTGGAGGAAGGCGGTCTGCGCTTTCGCTCCATCAATCTCGAGATCAATGAGGATACTCGTCGATGAACTGTTTGCCAGCATATCAGTGAGTTCCTTGGTGTTCACCTTGATATTCACATTTTCAGAACCCTTTCCGTAAACAACGGAAGGAATTTCGCCATCACGGCGCATTTGCTTGAGCACGCCCGAACCGGTACGTTTGCGAGTGATAGCTTTGAGAGATTGGGTCTTCGCCATGATTCTTATTCGTTGATTTTTTCGCGGAGGAGCCCGCGCGGGCGGGTGAGTAACCCCGCAGGAGGGGTTTAGTCAATCCCTGTTTTTGTCGGTCTATTTTAAATGAGGGAACCACATGATTCACCTTTGCCACTGGAGACGAAAAGGATAGAGTCCCCAGATGCACGGCCGAATTCTTTTTTCTTCCTTAGTCGCAACCACATCATTTGCCCTGAGCAGCGACAGCGGTGCACAATCAATCAGCGCCGAGGTGATCTCAGTCGCCGATCCCGCAAATAGTCCCACAGCCCTAAAGGTTCTCTATTTGGGACGCCAAGAAAATAACCACCACAATCCGACCTCGGTTTTTAATGAGCTGACGCCTGTTTTTCAGGCCGACGACATCTCGCTGACTTTCACTGATAATTTAGGAAGCCTCACTGCCGCGAATCTGGCGAACTACGATGCGCTCATGATGTATGGGAACGTTCGATCAGGCTCCACTTCGGCCAACCAGCCCTTGGTTCCCATCATACGAGATTATGTGAGAAATGGTGGATCATTAATTGGCCTGCATGTCGCCAGTGCGGCCTTCCGCTTTGACCCCCGCTTTGCCGAGCTTCTAGGCGGGCGTTTCAAGGTCCACTCGATCGGACAGTTCATCCCGGAGACGCTCCCTTCAAATAACCCTCTCGTCCTCAATCTTCCGCCTCTAGATTCTTTTGATGAGACCTACATCCTAAAAGATTTGAACCCTGACATCACCGTATTGCAGGAACGAGTCCAAGGCGACGCGCGCTACCCTTGGACCTGGGTCCGCACCGAGGGAGCTGGGCGAGTCTTCTACACAGCAAGTGGCCACGTGCCGGCCAGCGGCTCAACGGCAACCTACAACAGCATCATCCAAGAGGCTTTTCCTGACCTTGTCCAACGCGGCACTCATTGGGCTACCAGAAGGCATTTTTCATCATTCACCGCAAGCGGCCTCTCGACATCAGGAAAAGTCGTCGGTCACGGCTCATTGCGCGTTCCTGACACCGGGAGCTACTGGGTGAGCGATAGCACCGGGCCCGAAATTTTCGCAGCTGAAGCACAGTCGATTAGCCTCGGTGGAGAGACTTTCCACTTTGAAGTCATCACCACCCCCGCACTCATCCCCTGCCCGGGCGGACAGGAGTCAGTCGTCTTCGCCAGGAATATTCTGAACGATCTTGATGAGAGCTTCCTCGGAATTTGGTCCACCGATCAATCTCTTGTGGTATCTCCCCTGCTGATCGAAGGGCAGCCACTGTCTCAGACAGACCCTAACATCACGATCCAGAGCTTAAACCCCGAAATTGGGACCGGCTTCGCCGCAAATGGCGCAGGCCAACTTCTCACCAGAGCCGTTTTAAAAAATGAAACCACCGGAATGACGGAATCTGTCATCTTCCTCTCTGGTAACGGAGTGGTCATCAGAGCAGGAGATTCCCACCCATCATTGCCCTCCGGCGTCACCTTGGCTGACCTGTCTGATGGCAGACTTTCACTCAATTCCAGCCAACAGTTCGTCAGCTCCCTCGTGACCTCAGAGGGCAATCAGGCCCTCGCTCATTGGGACGGCACAAACCTCACTCTTCCCATTGTTGAAGCGCAAGCCGTCACAGGAATCCCGGGTGTCTCATGGGGTGAAATCCTAGATCTAAAGATCAACAGTAGCGGAGAAATCGGAGCGATTGTTAAACTCAACGGCTCAGTGACAACTGGATCAGACACCGCGTTGGTTCGCATCTCCTCCGCCGGCGGAATCCCCGCCGTGGTCCTTCGAGAAGGACAAATTCTATCAGGCTCCGCTCAGATTGGTGATTTGGCTGAAGCAAATTTCGTAATGACTGCCGATGGCACCTGCATGCTCACAAACACCCTGACAGGCACGCTGGTAACAGCACAGAATGACAGCGTGCTGCTAAGGATTGGGGGGGCGGTCGAGGAGGTGATACGCGAAGGCGATCCACTCCCCGCCATTAACCCTCCCGCCGAAATGGGTAGCGAGCTCGGCTCAGCTCATTTGTCATTGGATTCATCAGGAAACCTCTATTTTAAGGCGAGCAAGACCGAACAGGGCGCTGAATTACAGACACTTTTTAGAATCGAAAGAGACACCGTCTTCCAAGTCCTCACCGAAAATGATCAGATCCAACGAGGTTCCGGAGATCTCTACATCATCTCAGCTATCGAAGATCTCCTAACTGGGAGCGACGACGATGGCCTCCCCTCTCAGTCCACCGGCACAAACGTGCTGGCAGCTACCGTGATTGCTTCAAGTGGGCATCGCACCTTGATCAAGCTAGATGACCTCAACGACCTCGACCAAGACGGACAACCAAACCTTCTTGAAGCAGGCCTAGGATCACCTGCCAACAATCCCGAAATCGCCCCTGAAGTCCTCCCAAAGTTCAGAGAACTCTCGGGACAAGTTTACTTCACACACCTCCGGCCCACGATTGCAGGTTTACCGACCCCCCAGCCACAGAAATCTACCGGTCTCGCAGACTGGACTCCCGTCACAGCCACTGCCGTTATCTGGGCAGATCAGAGCAACGTTCCGACCGGATTTGAAAGGGTCGGACTCCCCGTGGATCAGAGCGATGAACAAGAATTCTTCAGACTCGCATTCTAATCAGTCGATTCCAGCCAGCCCCCCATCGAGATGGCTAATCCTCGACCTCGAGATCGAAGAGCGAGGTCACGGACTTCCCATTATGAATCCGCTCAATCGCCTCAGCTAGAATAGGAGCGATTGAGACAGGCCTCACCTTCCCCCTCGCCTCTACCGGAGTAGAATCGGTCGTGATCACCTCCTCAATCGCGGAGTCTTCAATTCGTTGGTGCCCCAATTCGCCAATCACGGCGTGAGAAACTGCCGCAAAAATACGCTTAGCCCCTCCCTTCTTTAAAATCTCAGCCGCAGCACAAAGTGTCCCCGCAGTCTCGGTCATGTCATCGATCAAAACCACATCCCGATCTTTCACATCTCCAATCACCTGCATCGCTTCCACTTCAGTCGCGGAAACCCGGTGCTTGGCAACAATCGCCAGCTGGGCCCCCAACGCATCTGAGTAGGCACGGGCCATCTTGACTCCGCCGACATCTGGAGAGACCACCGTCAGATTCTTACACTCCCCACCAAAGCGCTCTCGAAGCTCACGAATCAAAATGGGCTTCCCGTAGAGATGGTCCACAGGAATATTGAAAAAACCCTGAATTTGAGCGGCGTGGAGGTCCATTGTCACCACTCGGTCTACCCCAGCTGCAGAGAGAAGATCCGCTACCAATTTCGCCGTAATTGGCACTCGAGGCTGATCCTTCCGATCCTGCCGCGCATAACCAAAAAACGGGATCACCGCATTGATCCGTCCAGCACTCGCGCGCTTCGCCGCATCCACCATAATCATGAGTTCCATGAGGTTGTGATTGGTGGGCGGGCAGGTTGGTTGGATAATGTAGACATCCTCACCGCGAATGTTCTCGTTGATTTTCACAAAGGTCTCTCCATCAGGAAAAGCCGTCACATTGACATCCGCCAAAGGCACCTTCAAACTATCGGCGATATCTGAAGCTAATGCAGGGTGGGCCGTGCCCGTAAAGAGTTTCATGCCGAAGTTGGTGATCATCTGGAAAGAGACTTAGCGGGTGGCTTGGGGAGAATCAAGGACAGCCTGAGATCCTGTAAATTCAGCGACTTGTTCCTGACTCAGTTTCGCAGGAACGACTTGTCCAGACTTCAGAAAGCCCAGGTTCACTTGCAACTGATTCCACTGCTTCTCCCAGCTCGGATCTATCTTACTGACGATCTCTTTACTGGCTGTGTAGCGATTCTCGGCTTCCAGCATCAAGGCATGTGCCAGTTCCGGGTTCCGGGGACGAGCCTCTTTCCAAATCCGATCACCCTTCCTAAAAAGTCGACTCGCTTCGAGGTAAGCGATCCAACCTTCTACCTCAAGTCGGGCATCCTTATCCTGCTTCACCTCGTAACTTGAGGCCGCGAGGAGCTCTCGGCGTTGGGCGAGCCGGTTCTGAGACTCTCTGAAATGGAGCAGCGCTTTCTCCCTCTTCCCAGCATAGAGGGCCGCGAAAGCAATCCGACGGGAACTCTGCGCGGCATAGAAAAAGGGCTTTAAAGTAAACTCCCGCGACCACAGCTTCTCCATGGCTCTCTGGTGACCTTGCTCCGCCACCTCTGTATTGCCTAGCGCCTCTTCAACTCTAGGCAACCCAGCGATCCCTGCGGGGAGATGAGGATTGTATGAAAGCGCGCTCTCGAACGCGCCCTTCGCGATCAGGTAAAACCTCTTGCTCTGCTCCAAATCATTTTTTGTAGCCGCCGAGCTGGCATAGGTCATCGCCAAGCGCCCCATGACTTCAAAAATCTTTGGGTCACGCCCAGCGTCTCCCGCAGACTTGACCGTCTCCAGAGCCTTTACGACTGATGCTTCATCGTTCGCAAGAGCCAGTTGATCACTTGCCTGGCGGCTCAAGATGTAAGACTGCGCGAGGAGCGCGCCAAAGATCAACAGCATCGCCGAGAAAAGGAGGCCAATCGAGCCCCTCAACGGCGATAACACAGGAGATCTCCCACCCTCTGAACTTCCAAAAAGCGAGCTACGATTTGAGGCCAGAATACCTGCCTGAAGCCCCAAAAGCAGAGCGCACGCTGGGAAATGAATAATAAAGCTGAAAAAACACTGAGCCAGCATCGCCGTCATCCCGCCAATCGCCCCGATCTGCCAGATCGAGAGCTCGTCTTCACCCTTTTCATCGCGCGTGAGCGCCCCAAACACCCCGTAGATACAGTGAGCGAGAATAAGAACACCTATAATGAGCAATCCCACCAACCCGTAATCCGACAGGGCCTGCAAGTATTCGTTATGGGCAAAAACTGGCGGAGGCTCTCTTAGCCGCCTCTCATCAATATCCCAGTAGCTCAGTGAGAGATACGAATATGCCCTCGGGCCCGCGCCGATGACCGGCGCGTCTTGAAAGATCTCAAAAGCAAGTTGCTGGAACCCCAGCCGCCCACCATCATCGAGAGGATGGCCGCCATGCTCTAAAACGGATTCGATATTCTTACTCTCCCGGGCTGCCGAGATTTTGCGAACCACCCAGTAAGAACTCGTGATCCCCACCACCGTGATCAACACACCCAGCACCAACGCCAAGCCAAAATATTGGCTCTTCCGTTGCTTAAGATAAGTGAGCATCACCGACAGCCAAATTGCCCCACCCCCAATAAATGAGACCCAACCTCCGCGTGAATTACTAGCAATCAGAGCTGCCACAATGCCGCAGACCAAAACCCCACACAGGACCCTGGCTACCAGCTTCTTTCCCAGAAAAACATACGACAGAAAGAAAAAGACAGACCCATTCAAAAAGCCTGCAAAAGCGTTATAATGGCCAAAAAAACCAGTCACAGCCCTTGCCCGCTTTGAACCGTCTTCCCACACAAAAAATGCACTTTCACCAAATGCCTGAGTCAGAGCCACTCCGACACTTGCGACACACATCACGGCTAAAACTACGACAAAAGCGCTTCTCCCTCCCCGCTTACAGGCAAGGACAGCCAAATAAGCAGCAATGGAAACTAGGACCGATACAACATCAGGAATCGCAAGTCCAATCGGACCACCAGCGAGAGCCCGCCAGATGAAGTAGCCACTCCCGAGACAAGTCAGGATCGAGAGCCAAAAACGCCCTCCTCCAGACGCCTTCCTAAAGGCAGCCACAGCGGACAACACGCCCCCTACGCCGAGCAAAAGGAGCCCAAATCCCGTCCGACTTGTGACGAGATCCCCACCCGTCGCGGCAATGACGAGAAATCCCGCGATGCTCAAAAATAAGCCTAAATTCAATACTCTGTTCATCGTGCTCCCTTACTAAAAATCACTGCGGGAATCGTCTTCAAAAGGATTCTCAGATCCTCCCAAATTGACCACCGATCGATGTAGTCAACATCCAACTTCACCCACTCATCAAAGTCCGTAATATCACTGCGACCGCTAATCTGCCAGAGACAGGTAATTCCCGGCTTCATACTTAAGCGCCGTCTGTGTGCTGAATTTGCAATCGCTTCGATCTCATGAAGTGGCAGAGGCCTCGGCCCGACCAGACTCATTTCACCTCGCAGAACATTGATCACCTGAGGAAGCTCATCGATACTGTATTTCCTTAAAAAATGACCAAAAGCAAAGATCCGAGGGTCGGTCTTCAACTTAAAGGCAGGACCATCCAGCTCATTCCCATGCTCCTCTTTCACTTGATTCAGGAGATTCTCAGCATCAGCGACCATTGTTCTGAACTTAAAGATTCGGAATGGCTTACCATACAGACCAGATCGCTGTTGGGTGAAGATCACAGGGGCACCGGGGCTGGAAAGACGTATCCCGATAATCGCCGCGATCCAGAAAGGCGACGAGGCGATCAAGAGCAGTGAAGCCCCGACAATGTCCACGACCTTCTTACAAAAGAGTTGCCACGAGAGCTCTGGAGTCGACCGAAACACCAACATCGGCTGCCCATTGATCGTATCAAAACTTGGACGCGCCACTTGGGTCTGCATGAACGAGGCCCCTATCCAGGCCTCTACCCCTTGGACTTCGCAGGTCTCAACCGCCCGTGAAACGCGCTCAAATTCGGTATGTTTCGCCAAAAACACCACCCTTTGCACAGACTCCAACTTAATGAGCTCATCAAGCTCGCCAATCGATTTTCTCTCTAGGTCAAAATGACTCACAACGCGCCACGCCTTAGCCAACTCGGGATCCAAGGTGTTTTCAAAACGCTCCGTCTCGGCTTTAGCTCCCGCCAAGACCACCCGTTCCAAAAGCCCCTCGCTCGCTGCGCGTGACCTTAATATTTTGGCGGTCACCACGCTACGAAACCACAAAAGAACAAAACTGAAGAGAAAACCGGATCCCAGAATCAGTCTCTTCGTATCCGTGATTCGACCAAAAACCACGACGATTGCCACGAACAGCATCACCAACGAAATTCCGCGGGCTAGCCCCGTAAAGTTATCAAATCCCCGCTTGCTCAAGGGGCGGTCATAATGTCCAAATCTCTCCAAAATCAGGGGGGTCAGCGGAACGGCGATGTAAACCACCCAGAGCATCCCTTCAAAGCCATTGCCATCGGTGCCGACCATCCCGAGAAGGTCCCGGATCGGTCCCCGCACTTGTGCCGCAATCGCAAAACTGCCCCAGATTAGAACCGCGTCGAACAGTTGCAGAAGTTGAACTGAAAAATGTTGTCTCGATCCGCGCATACTCATGATCCTAAATCTTTTCCACTTTCTAGAGTCTCGTCCGTGCCTTCCCCTGCGGGGGCAACGACCGCAGGAATCAGCTCGCTCAAGAACTGAGTGATGTGGGCTTCGGTCTCCTTCTCATCCATGATGAGAACACCACCTTGGCGCAAGCCTTGTTCCGCATGCTTTTTAGTGATGAGAGACGAAAAGGTCACATAGGCCCAACGCTGATCATACCCGTGAAAGAGACGATCCTTGATGTCTTCAATCGTTCGCTGGTAATGACCCGAGACAATCATGTCATGGCCAATGAAAGTGTAATAAAACACCCTCCAAATATACGCCCTCTCGCCATTCTCCAAAATAAAATCTTCCAGTTCATCCTCTTCATTCTTAGTTCGATAAGCCTGACGACAGATGATTTCCTTTACGGGGAAAATCTCATCATCTGGTAAAAGACCCCGCCAAGAAATATAGCGCTCGCTCACGAATTCCCATCCTTGCGCCCTCAGACACACCTCCGGGCGGTGGATACTCTGGCTCAAATTTTTCCCGGAAAACACAATCGAAGCCTCAATCGAAGGAAGCTCCCCTGCCTGATCCAGATACATCATTCTCTCGAATTCAGTATCGCGAGCCAATATTTGCTTTTCTCTCATCCCGGGTTCCTGCGGTTTCCCAACCCACTTCCCCACAGTGGATGGCAGATTTTTAGAAAGCCGTGACGCTTTCATCGAAGACGTTTCAGGGAACAGCAAGACAGCCCCAGCGAACAGAGCCACGAATAGAAGTAAAATTGAGGCTCTGGTCTTCATGATGAAACAGGCCCTTTCACAACCTTTCGTGTTTTTTTGATGGAGCGTTTCACCTTGGCGGCCCGGCGCTCCTTAAAATTAAGCAGGTAATCAAAAAGGTAGAGTCCTGACAAAGTGATGGGGAAGAACAATAAAAGCCCAGCCCAATCGTGATAAGCAGTCTTAGCGAACTCCTCAAAGCCAAACTGGGAGAGAATGAGAATGGTGAAAATTCTCAAGAAGTTCCCAATAATCGCTAGAGGAAACGAGGAGGCGAATAAGACCGCCTTCTTCCACAAGGACTTCTGAGTATAGTTCGCGTAAACCGCCGCGATCATGATTAAAGCCATTAGCGACCGAATACCGCTACATCCCTCAGCAATCTCTAGATCCGATCCCTTCACCGTGATGGTCGACCCTGAAGAGGATAGATCCATTCCCACGAGCGTCCCAGCATGGTAGCAGGATTTCGTAATCAAGGTCTGTAAATTCCCTGTCAGAGCGGCCTCTAAGCCAGGAACGGGAATGGTGAACCAGAAGAAAAAAGCCGGGAAAATGATGGCCTTTGAGATTTGAAAACCAAACGCAAAGTGTGCCAGCCCGATGATCGTAAACGGCACGCCAATCAGCGCCAATCGAGGCTGAATCGTCCGCATAGAAAGTAAAAAAAGTAGCAGCCCCACCGCAAGAATAACCAATCCCCAATAGGAAGGACGGATGGGCTGATCCTTACTTCTCTGCCAAGCAATCCATAGCATGGCGCAAAATGCAAATGGGATGAATCGACCATGAAAAAATCCGTTCGCAGAATTACAAGCCCTCCATGTCCACCCAGCCAAAGTCCTCCCAGGAGTCGTCGGGTAGGCCGGATACATCGTGTAAATCAGAAGAAGGACGACCGTAGAAATCAATGCTAAAACCAAGACTGCAATCGGGAGCTTCCTGATCCCCCCCAATAATGGGAAGGCATCCTCGGCACGCTGAAAACTGTTGCTGGGCGAACTCATTGTTGCTTGATTAATGACAATTGGACTTCGGAGGCAAGATCATTCCGATTTTGGAAAACCTCCTGAGGCGGGGAAAACAACATCATCTTCTGTCCACATTATTCGATCTTCTCCGGCCGAATAAATTTCAAACCGTAGGCCCGCTAGTC
>JAULCF011408989.1:0-13761 GCA_032361265.1 Devaleraea mollis
TTCCACCCGCCGCCCCTGTGATTCCCCGCCCGAGGTGCGAGAGAGAGTGCCGTGGGGAGAGAGTGCATGCCGCCGTGGGGGAGAGAGGGCGCCGGCGAGCTGCCGGGCGAAATACGAAGGCCGTCGACGGGGGGAGGCGGGACAGGCCGGAGAGTCCCCCGATCGGATGTGGTTTCGTCATCTGTTTTTTACACGCGCAGACTGCCGTTTATTGCGCCTGGCTTGCGGCCAAGGGCGCCGGGGTGTGGAGCAAGATCGCCGACGCGGTGCTTTTTCTTGAGACGAAGAGACGCGGGCGCTGGTGAAGTGTGGCAGGGAGGATGGAGGTAGGCGTTTTCTGTAGTTTCTTGAGAACGATAACGTCGCGTCTGGAGCGTTATCGTCGCCATTTTTCCGCTTCGAGAAGAAGCCGATCCTCTGTAAAGAACTGCGAGACGAAAAAGGGCGCACATTCAATTGCTTGTTCGCCGCTGGGTGTACTTATAGCTTCGCTCGCGAGCGCAGGCGCTTCTTCTGCGGCGGCGCACGTTAACCATGCGGTGCCGACCTTTGCCAAAACTCAGGATCCGTATGCTGTCAAAGCGTTTGCAAAGGACTGTCCGTCTCTCCGACTGCTCGACTGTAAATGATTAGGGTAGTTCTTCGTCCGAATCCAGTTTGGGTCGCTGGCCGAAGATCGTTTTTGCACAGATAACCAGAGCCTGGCAGCGAAGAGAGGATGATTGAGAAATCAGCCTCGTCACAGTACGCCAGTACAAGATGCATTTTCTCGTATGCGCGAGTACGGCTATACGTGCGGGAAACGTGTACTGTCTGCGCTTATCCGCTCTCTGCGTTTTCTCGGAGAGTTGCTGCTGCCGCCGCGGCGGTAATTTATCTTAAATTCCAAATTCTTCCAGCGACGCACGCTCGTGCGCATGATTGACCTCTTATATGGTACTGTTTTCAATAAAAATACGCGGACGGATCGCTTGCGTTGGCCGCGTTTTGTGGACCAGTCTGGGCACCGTTTCCTTCGAGACGATGCTTTTCTCTAGATAAACGGGGCTGGTGGAATGTTTTTTTTCTACTTTACTCCTTGGCAGACACCGACGCCAAGAACTTGCGTCGCGGTCGTGCAGCGGACGCTCCAGGCTGTCTGATCGATAGCTGGGCGAAAAGAAATCTACGAGCGGGTATGCATGGCTTCGGAGCAAAACATTATGAACAGTTCTAGCTCAAAGATCGTTTACACAGCTAAGCCTCAAGATGGCTTGCTTTTACTTGGCTTTAGGACTGTTGCTCACTTGGACAATTAGTGTCCAAGTAGTTTTAGTACTCTTATGTTTGCCATTTTTAGGCGTATAGGGGTGTAAACGATCTTTCAGCTTGCGTTTACTCAAAGTTTCTTGCCAGCGATGATAAGAAAAAAAGGCTAGTCCGATTTCACTTATATAAGTCTCGGAGAATGCTGCCAGATCTATCATAATTTTTGCGGGAAAAAACCAGCTCTCCGACGCGACGAGACTCGAAACTCGAATTTGACGAGGCCACAGCTTCGATTGAAGGATCACTTTCCGTGCCGTCGAGGGGTCGGGCAAAGGGGGAAAAAGCGCGAGACGCTCTCTCAAAAGCGCGACGATAGCTGGACTACGATCGTTCTGTCTCGAGAGACAGGCGCATGTCCACGTGACGCGCGTGACGCGCATGCAAAAGCGCCACGCCTCTTTTTTCCGGGCCGTGATACCGGTTGTCAGACAAGCGGCCGAAACGGGCATGACATGCCCGAGACATTGTCCCGGTATCGATACGGATATATCCGTGCTAACGCGCAGATAACGCGTGTTTCCTCGGATAGCCAGACACGCCGAAAATGAGTACTTGCCGGTATTGCGCGTCACGCACCGGCTTCTGTACGTGACGCGCATGCGCGCAAGATAACGTATTGCGCGTCACGCACAAAAAGTGCGTGCGTGACGGTTCCGTAAATTTGTATTGGATTGTTTTCGTAGACGTACAGTATGACAGCGAAAGGTCGGAGGCCTTGTTCCTTTTGCTTGGCGACAGTGCGCTGAACTGCACGTGAGCAGCGGCCACACGGCGCGACCGGCACGGCCCGGGCGTAGTCCATGAACTGGCGCTGCGTTGGCAAAAGAACTTTTTGTGAGCTCACTCCGAGGAACGTGGTAGGAGGCTGCAGCCTCCTACGCTCCTCACAATTGCTTTTGCCAGCGTCAGTGTGCGCGCGTATCGCAGACTGCTGTCTCGCAATGGATTCCAATCATTGCATCCGATACTATCTAGCTAGTAGCTATCCCCATAACGAGCCTCTTATGAGGAAAGCCGATTTTTGAGATCGATTTCAAAAAAATCAGCGCCCACCATTATCAACGAGGGTAGCCTTATCGAGGAGGGAGGGAGGAAGGGTGTGGCCCTGTCTAGGGGCTGCATCCTCTTTTTCCGAAATGTTCAAAATAATGGGGCGAGGACTGACGTGAACCGATTGCTTAAAAGAAAAATGTTCTCAAACTGATTGCCTGGCCACCACTCGGCGGCGCCGCTGGTTCTGTTATATCGATATAAAGTGATCGTTTTCTTTTAAAAAGAGTCATGAAAGCGACAAAACAGAGCTATCCGCGCCCGAGTGCTGGGCCACGGGCGAACCAATCAGTTCGAGCTCGCTCAGCGGCGCTATCCCCATAAAATGGAGGGACGGCGCTGGCGCCGCCCGCGACGCACACAGTAAAATTACCAGTACTTCCCTCGAAGGCGCCAGGCCAAATGACACGCCAGTCCGAGAAAACTGCGGTCATTTTTATGGCTTCCAAGCTTCTAGGCCATAAAATATATTCGGGCGTGATTTTGCCCGGCGACTTTAAGAGAGGTAAATTACCAGTACTTCTTCCGACAAACCACGCGCCAGTCCGAGAAAACTCCGGTCGCGCCATGGCCCGGGTCCTTCAAGATAGGTACTGGTAATTGGGCGTCGCGAACGGCGCCAGCGCTAAATGATTGTTTGGCCTGGCGCTTGGACCTAAAAAGCCACAGCTTTATCGCAGTTTTTCTCGAGCTGGGCGGTGACTGGGTTCGGCGGCGTTCGAAAGAAGTGTGGGGCTCAAAGTGCCTGCGCAATTCGACGTCCTGAGTGAGTGTGCGAAAGAGTACGAGGCTGAATCAAACACTCAGTACCTGCATGCTCCACGGGATGTGGCCGTGTGCAGTTTGTCGCCAAAAAATGCGAGACATATTTCGCTCTCATACTGTACGTACATCGAGGAGTCACGCCCCATACTTACAGTATCGCGCGTCGACGCAGGGGCCCCGGGCGGGGGCGAGACAATGGCGATCGTTTTCGCGAAAAGTACGCGGCGCCTTTTCCCTCGCGACACACAGACTGGTCGGCCTGTGTCTGGGCGTGTGGGAGGGAGGACGCGCGATCGCGGCGGCAAGAGAAGTCGTTGGCGGCTTGTACCGTTAAAAAAAAAGTTTTGTGCGTTTTTCCAATTCTTTGGTTTTGGGAAGAAGTCGCGGCGCCGGAGAGGGCGACGAGAAGTGCTGTGTTGTCGATGCAAGAATGAGAGCAAGAGCTGCGACGGCGACTGCGACGATGCTCCGACGGCGCACAGTACGTGCCGCTCAAACATGTGCCTGGTGTGAGCGGCGCCGCGTGGCCAGGACCGTCGCGTGCACTCTCTGCGACGCTTGTCTCGGACGAACGGACGGGATCGCAGAACATCGGCGCGTATCATGGTATTGTACCTGCGCTTCTGTGCGTGTCGCGCTTTTTTTTTTCGCAGCGAGGGCGCAGTTTACTGTAATTTCGAAGCGGCGGCATGCAACAGACGCTGGCAGCGAAAGGGCGAGTAGCTTCTCCGACAGACGACCGTCGACCGGCACTCGAGTGTCGTTATTCGATATTCATTTTCTGCGTCACGCGCATGCAAACAGGCGCGTCAAGCGGATAAAAAGGTGCGTTGACAAACCTGTTTCGTCACGCTGTCGGCTGGCAACAGTGACAGCTACACGGGGCGCGGTCGGGCCCGGCGCTGGGTGCGGCTTCGTCAGGCCTTTCTAATTTAGGCGTTCGCCTAGAGATGCCGAAATTAGTAGATTTAGGCGCCACTCGGCTTGAAAAAACACCGCTTTGGTGGCATACGCCTAAATTAAGCTATATGTCGCCCTAAAAAGCGCCCTGCGGGGCGCTATTAAGGGCGCTAGTCGTATGAGAAAAAACCAATGTCATATGAGTCACTCATTCACACCCATAGCGCCCAAATAGCCCCCGAATGGGCGCTATTAGGGGCGCCATATAGCTTGATTTAGGCGTCGGCTGATCGTTAATTTAGGCATCTCTAGGCGTAGTGCCTAAATTAGAAAGGCCTGGGCTTCGTCCTCTTTTCGCCCATATCGATTTGCTGCCCTGGAATGTTAGATACTGGTATTCAAGGCTGCGCTCGGAGCTATCGCATGTCGTCACACTCTCACTACAGCCGCTTCGAGCGCAGATTGGATCTGAATTACCAGTACCAATCTCCAGCGTGGAAGCGACGCGGCGCTGATCCCCGCCCAGTAGCTTCCACGCTTCCGTGGATTCCAGAATGTTAGCGACAGGCCACCCCTGTGAGAAAGCGCATGCGACGCGCGGCGCGCATCGCTTTTAGTGCCAGAACACGCACACATATGCGCCGCGTCGCAGCGTGGAATCTGGTGGCCTCCGTCGAGCGTCGGCTGTCATTTGCCGCCAACACAGCGCGGCGCGTCCTTTCGCCGAAAAAAGAGTCGCCGTCTCCTGCCTCGGCGGGCACTGGAGGCGGGACCCATTTTTTATGCTCTGTATATGAGAACCTACACAGCATCACGGCGGCGCGACTGACTAGCCGCGCCGTCGAGACAGTGTTTCTGCTTTCGCAATCCTTCGCCCGATAGAGGACACAACATGTTTTTGCGTTGGAGTCTCGATCGTTGCTTCGCGCTCGTCGTATCATTGCAGAAGACGGCCATGACCGTCTTCTAAAATGTTGTGACGCGGCGCGAAGCAACGATCGGCCGTGCACGGCGTTGCTGAAACCGATTAGTTTAACCAATTGGCCGGCCGTCGGTGCGCCTTCCTTTGCTTTTATTCCTCGTTCCTTTCAAAAGCCGGCGGACGTCAGTGACCGCGGCGACGCTGGCGCGTCCAACGGCGATCTTAAAAAAAGAACGAATTGAAGAGCGAAAGAATAATGCACCACCCGACCCTTCGTCCGCACACCCGTCTCAAAAGCACTCCGCACCTAAAGCATCGCCAACCATCACAGTTAGCGAGACACGGTGTGTTTCACGCATCACGCGAGCGTCACGCGCATATCGCATATCGAGCGCCGCCCTTTGGCAAGGCCCCGCAGTACATGAGCACCGCTACACAGTTTGCGACACGGCGCGGTACGGGACGCGCAAACTTCTCGTACTCGTATCAACGCGATGGCGTCCGCTTCCAATCGGAATTGCAGACCCTGTATGAAAAAAAGGTGTGCTTCCGCCTCCTCCTCTCCGCCACTTTTGCCACCCTCCAAGTACATATCAATATCCTTCCCCCCCACGCACCACCGGAGCCATCGCGCAAAAGCCCAACCATGCCTCGCCAACCTCCGCACGTGAGCAGCGGCCACACGGCGCGACCGGCACGGCCCCGGCACTAATTTAGCCTGCCTACGCTCCTCACAAAATTTCTTCTGCCAGCGCCAGTGTGCGTGACAGTGCGTGACAGTGCGATACGCACTTTGTTTCCCATTGGATTCCGTGATTGCAATCATTGGATGTGCACCGTGACCGAGAAACAATTCCTCACCCCATTTCAGAGCTCTTTCTTTAGCACTTTAGTTGCTTGCGATCACTCAACTTATCTTAAGCATCAGCAGTAATGAGCTTAAATTCACTGGGAAACAATCTTTTGAAACTGGATAAGGTCACCGATCACCGGAGAGGCCGGAAAATCGATCGATTTTGGTGCCGACACGCTCCTCTTTCACCGCTTTCAAAATAAGCATTCGATCGGCACCCAAGCTATAAGACATCTAAATAATATTTATAGCATAAATATATTATATTTATGCTATATATAGCAATCTCTTTCAAAAAACGTATGTCTTTGACATCGCGCTCTCAAAAGTGCCGAGCTGCCGAAGAGTCAGTCCTGCCCATGCGTTTTCTTACGAAACTCTGCTTGCGAGCTGATGTCCATCGTGCCGGCACGTGCCATCGTGATCGTACGTTCATCATGATATTGAGGAAGGTGCACATTCGATCATGATGATCGAATGTGCATCTTACTCAATATGGGGTGCTTTTCACGCGATTGGATCGTCCTCGAAACTATCTTGGCCTTGGATCAGCAGTGCCGAAGGTCAGGCTTTGGGTGCCGAATCGGCACCCAAAGCCTGGCCTTTTGCGTATCGCTCCAATCGCTTTGTGTACATTTTGCATGCAAAGAGAGCCTTTTTGCATGAACAGTTTGAGGCCGCTCCCTAGCCTCTCCTTTGAAACAGTTTACATCCTTTAGACGCACACGTTTTCTGCGTGTGGGCCTTGTGCTTGGGCATGTTTTAACTTTGACACCTATGAATTTTTGCGGTAGGGCCTAGTGCCTCGGCGTATCACAATAAGTTAAAAAGCGAAGTTAGGTCGTATGAGAAATGGCTTTCAGATCTACCCAGTAAATCTGAAGGCCATCATGGCTGCAGATGATCTTCGAAATGCCACCGCTCTGCGGTATGTACGTACATACTGCAGGGTGTATGCTTATTTTAAGATCTTGGAACCGACGTGCCGCTGCGGCTGTGACACATTTTTTCGGAAGTAGAAAAGTTTGCTCCAAAATCTCGTGGCACTTTTTACGCATTTCAAACGCCCCCGACCCTTGCTACGCAGCCGGCTGCGGTTCTGGCGCCGCTGCCGCATCCGCCGCTGGAGTATCCGGCAAAGCGGTCTCGTCGCCTCGACGTCATCGAGCAGCGCTGTTCCAATCGAGACACGAATAATACCTTAGCCACATTTTGGGTTTTCTTTTTCCCTGGAATATACTAAATAATCTTTAGTATATTCCAGGGAAATATTATATTATAATGTGTTTTTTTTAAAAAATTCGAATAATGTTCGTACTGGGAAAACGATAACGCTTTCCCACAGCAAATATCGTTTCAATCATTTGAAGGGTCAGCAGTGGGGTCAGGGACGATCTATTAATGTTAGCAATGTTAACATTATTAGCTGCCACCCGCTGATCAAAAGAAATGGGCCACGTCTGTCTCTTCACAGAAAGGTACAGAAGACTCTCTCAGAAAATAATGTGGAAACTGCATTGCACCACATAAGGAATATCCAACTCGCACGAAGCGGTGCTTTCACCGGCAGTTTTATGAACTCTTAAAGGAATGGCACACCATAGACCCAGAACCGGCCACATCGTGTCATCATCACTCATCTCCGCCAGCACAATGCAGTCGTTCACCGACATCGCTTCCCAGGCTCCCCGAAATGCTGCCCAGCCCTTCTCCCACACACCAACTCCTTTGAGAGCCTCCTTAGGCCTGCCAACATCGCCCGACGCTCCTGGCGATACTTCAGAAAAACCAACCGATCAAATGCCGCGCCATAGTCGCATTCGCCGTGCCTGCCTCGCTCCTCTCCGCCATATCGTGAAGCCCTTCCCAGCGCGTATGCGCCCAAACGCAGCCACGATGGCGTGGGTACGGGAGGCTGCCGCGAAGACGATGGGTACACGGCCGCTTTGACAGGCGCTGCTAGACGCCCGTGAACTCCACTTTTCATGCTACGCGGAGTTGGGGTTACAAATGTAATGCGTAGAACGACGCTATTTTGTTCGATCTGTACAGGGGCTGATGGCATCGACGACTTTGCGCTGAGACTTGAAGAAGCCGTCCTCAGCTTGTCCAGAGCTCAATTCTGTCATGTCACAATTTTAATGTGAGTACTGTAGCAGCAGTCTTTGCACTCGCGGTGGCTGTTCGAACGAATCTATTACAACTGTGCTACGGTACAACATTTTATTTGCACTCGACCGTACTATCGCATTAAACTTTGTTTACTCGATCCAAAAAAAACAGCAAGCGACTGGCTCTTCTGTATTAGAGTCACTCTTTTTCCTGTTGACCGCCAGCACGTACGAGGCGGTGTCCTTTACTGACGTCAGTACAACACACCGCCTCCTCCAAGTCTTTTTGGTCCGCCGCAGCGCAGGTCTAGTAATAAGACAACTGCAATGTCTGTCAAGTCCAAAGAGTTTATTTGGTATCTTGTTTACTCGTCTACCGTTGAAAGAGACGCAACCATGCACCTCTTCAACCGAGTGGCTAGCTAGTAGTGCGGGTATTATGAATTCGCTTCAGTTCGATCCCGGAGAACAAGAGTATCCACAAGTGGCATATGCCTGTGCGAATTAGGTTTCATCGTTCCGATCGACAAGACGCCAAAGCAGTTAGTGACTCAACATGCGACACACTCTATTTTATAGACCTGGATGTACTAATCGCGGCACGTTTCGTGAGCGATGAATTCCAAATTCTTTTGCTGTGATAGACTCTGACTTCAGCTAGGAAAGAGGTTCGATCTGCAGTCAACAGATCATGTGTTCTCTCCCTCGATTTGTAAATATAACTCTGTCCGCCCCGTACCGGATTCGGGTCAGATTTTGGAGCTACTCCGTCTATTACTGTTAACTACTAGTTACTATAGTATTAGGATTTGCTTACCGGCACTGATCAAAATCCTAATATTTGCTTGCTTTTCGTTCGAAGGCCTTCGAAGGGAGCAGATCTCCGGCCTGAATTTCACCGAGCTTTTTTTCCTGCCCTCACCACCTTATTTTTAAATACACACTTAAAAGTGGCCAATCTGCAAATAGCTCAACGATCATAACTGAGCTTACAGATATATTGCGAAGTACATGATATGTGATTCATGATTCACTAGCTATTTCAGGGTCAGTTGTATATATGATCATTGCGCCGGTCTTAGCACTCTTTGCAAAGAGTGCTAAGACCGGCACAATGATTATATGCACAACTGAGCCTCCATGGCAAGCGGCACAAACTTTGCCCCTCTTTCTTACAGGTTTTAGTTAGACCTCGTCTAAAGCTGATAATAAAACGTCGACATTTTACGGATCCGTATACGGATCGATCCGTAGATTACCTATAATTTAGGCTAAACTAATGGTTTCAGTGCGTCCCCCATGGGGGACGCACTGCAGAAACCATTTGTTAGCCTAAATCATGGGTAATCCAAGGACATTTGTTGTCAGCTTTAGACGAGGTCTAGCTAAAACATGTAAGAAAGAGGGCAACGTTTGTGCCGCTTTTCATGGAGGCAAACGGCGATTGATCTGAATGTCAGCAAGAATATCTTAACATTTTTTTTTGCGTTATACAGTGAGGAAATGCGTGACGGTGGTGGCGGCTAAGACGTACTGGTGGCGTCTTTTTCTATTAGTATCTGGCGAATGTTTTCTATCTCTATCCATAAAAGGACGAACAACCCAGGCTTTAGTCTGAGAACTGAAGCTCACTCGGACATTTAGTGTTCAATTTATTTTACTGCTTCTTTTTTATTTTGCGCCGTGTTGAGGCTTAGCTGTGTAAACGATATTTGAGCTAATGCATTTAGCATCTTGAGGTTAAATTGTGTAAAGTATCTCTAAGATAGAGTACGCAGACGATATTAAGGCTAGACTACGTTAAAGTAAATACAGATCGCGCGCTTGATCTTTCGCGTAGAGGTTCGACGATTTTTCTTGTTTCTTTATATAGCGTCTTAGACTGGCTCGGTCGCCTGCTTGCATTTTGGCATTTACTACGCCCACCCGAGATATCTTCTCCCTCAAACATAAATTTGTAGTACTGCTTGTAACACTAGTCTCGCCTATTGGCAATGAGGCCACATGATACAGTAATTTGGATGAACTTCAGCCAATACAGGTCATTATGTATTATGTCGCCAAGCCAAAGTGCTATGTTGTAAGAGCAAGTAGTTAAGCTGCTCTTGAATGTCTTATTACTGGAAGATAGTGTTCAATGCTGTGTATATATACGAAAATTATGCTTTAGTACTCAGCATCATGAACTCTTTCCAAATGCTTGTTCAAAATTGATCTGCGACCAAAAGCTTTAAAGCAGATATTACAAGAAAATCGCCTTTCACCAAGCTCTGAGAATCGTAATAAGGCAGATGAAAAAACTTGTTAGCCCACAGTTCAAGAATATCAAGTGTACGAGAAGGACTCGCAACCCACGCCTTCCGGCATAACATTGTTTCGAGCCACACAGAATATTTTACCTTTCACGCGAAAGTGGCGCTGCATATCTCCTTTCTGAATAAAGGCCGCAGGGCACAAAGGGCATTTGAATCTTCTTATCTTTGATTTGGATACCGCTTTAGCACTAGAACTTGAGCTACGGAAAGCAGGGCTGTAGGGTAAACTGTGCTCATAGATAGGATCGTTTCCCGTCGAAAAGGCGAGAGACGCATATTCATTGAAGCACTTTGGCGTCGAAATGTCCCAAACCCCATCAGAGGTCATCATATTTTCGATCAGCGACATGGTAGGCTGAGCTGAGCGGTTCGATAAAAAGGCGGTTCCTTGAGTAGGCATTGTCTTACATTCCAAGCTGCTCGAAGCTTTCTCTTCCTGTGTATTAACCGACGGCTGAGAGTAAGTAGCTTGTAAAGAGTTCATTGGGCCTAAAACTGTTGTCCAATATTGCTGGCGTTGACGATCGTCGTGAGAAGTATTGTGTGGCGTATCAAACGTTTGGTTGGATGGGAGACTCGCGTGCTGAAATTGAGACTGTGAGTGGGACAAGAAAAAGAGCGCTTCCTTGGTCGGTGATCCTTCAGACGGAATGCTAGTCAGTGGTGAGAGGTCACGGTAAAAGCTTTTGTCAAAGAAGGAGAGAGACTGACAAATTCTCTCGTCATCAGCCGGATGCGGCATCATGCGTTTCTTAATAAGTTAGTGGCTTTGCCTTTGGGAACATTATCCGGGCACCTTTTCCTTCTTCTCTGCACTCAAGGCTGGCGGCGTCAGAAGCAACGAAGCTTTCTTTTTGCTGAGAATTATTTACCGCAGTGGTTTTGACTCTAAAATTTGAAGACCTTGAGCTGCTTTCTTGAACAGAGCATACAGAGTGACTCTTCCAAGAGTCTGCTTATTAAGCAATAAATACCAAACTATTTTTTATGGTCTGCGATATATTTAGATCGGCTGAAAGCATGCTTTAAAACTACAGTTTTCATTCATCAGTCAATATTATGCAACATGCCAAGCCCGATAATGTAATCAAATCCTAGCGATGCGCGCTGAATATTCGGATGGGAGATCTGAAACGGGTACAATTTGGGAACTTGGATCTTGCTGTGGCGTGAAGCATTTAGCATCAAGCACCAAAAAAAGAAGCTGTTGCGGTAAAGCATGATGGGTGAGCGCCGAAATAATTTACGAAATTGAAATCCAATCAAAGTTCGTCCGGTTCCAAAACATCACTGGGCAGAAAGTGACTTGACCTTCTTCGAAGACTTCTTCGAATACCAGAAGTAAGCGCAGTGAGATTGCCAGGTTGTGATTTGCAGGTTGCCGGGATTCAAAGAAACTTTTCCGTGCCTCAGGTATTACTGGCTAAAAGTTTTTTTTAGTTCTGGAGTACTTTAAAAGCACTCAAGAGATGCGATTTCAATTATGGGTTTCGAAGGAGTCAGCACAACTTGCGATCTCACTGAATGAAATTGTCAGGTTGTCGGCATTCAGCTGATCAGAGAAACGTTTCCGTGCCTCATCTATACCCACTATTGCTAATGGAAAAAATGAATATCTTGAGTACTTTAAAAGTATTCAAGGGTTTTTCAACTATGGTCTGCGAAAAAGTAAGGGCAATGAGATTGCCAGGTTGCCGGCATTCAGAGCAAATTTTCGGCGCCTCAGGTACTGCTAGTACCTGCGACACGTTATTTTTGTAACTCAACAACTACTAAATTAGTTGTGTATTACAGGGTAGAGAATGACCACTTTAAAGTTAAGTTAAAATGGGCCCATTGGGCCTGACAAATATTGCAATCATTTCGGGACAATCGCAATCTTTGTCAGGCCCAACGTGGTCATTCACTATCCTGTAATAATTGTCGCTCGTGTGTCCTTAAAGAAGCCGACATCATGTATGCATAAGAGGTGCACCTCTTTAACTGAGTGGCGAACTACACTAACGCGGGTGCAATATATTCGCGAATAGAGGCGCGTCTCTGCTAGAGCTCAAAAAAGATAAGTACCCACAATTGACTCATGCCGGTATCCTGGGTCAACCAAGTTTCATTGTCCATCAAAAAGATCCGAGAGCGGTCAATTCTATGGCGCAGGTTAACCTTCTGTTAACCTAGCAATTGAATTCAATTCGCTACAAACGTTGGCTTTTGCGATGCTGTGTTGACTGGTCGTAAAACATTTCGCGCAACACAACTATCAACAGAAGTTGAAACGCATCACTGGAGTGATGCGTTGTAAATTTACTTTGTTATAAGAGCGAAAATTAAATACACGATCGTCGCTCGAGCGAAAATTAAGTACACTAGCGAAACTTATTGCAGAATAGGGAATGACCGCTTTGGAGCTGACAAGTATTGTAGTCGTCTCGAGACGACCGCAACATTTGTCAGGCCCAAAGTGGTTGTTCCCTATCCTGCAATAATTTTCGCTGGTGTATTTAATTGAGAACTCTGGCAAACGGTGCATATATTTTGAAGCTTAGTGCTATCCGTGGCTATTTCAAAAATTTACGGTTGATGGAGGACATTCTTGTTTTATAGGCGAAAAAACCGCAATTTCGGAAATATTTCGGAATATAGGACAGATGGCAGTTTTGAAGTTGACATGGTGCACTATTGGGAAAAATAGGAATGGATGGTGGCTATACTTTTAATTTTGTGACGATTGACCATCATTTACCTCGTATAAAGCAAAGCTTGGCAGCAGAATTGGTGTCAGGAATATATTTCTAACGTCAGAACAACGCAGCTTGCATACGCGCTTACTAGCTAGGCCCCTACTAATTTAGTGTCTAGCTAGGCGCTACAGTAGCTACTGTAACAGGCGGCGGCTCCAATTGCAGAGTATCTTTCCGTAAATACTGACCCTACGCGAACACGCATGCGCATTCGTGCTACGCGCTCTCTTGCTATTCGCGCGACTTATTATCGGACACCCTTTTCAAGAGACCATTTTCCGCAATCCCTCAAACTGAAGGACTACGAGTTGCAATACCATCACACTGAATAATGAAAATATGTCCTTCATAGTTTTAGGAACAGTGGTATAGAGAATAAGAAACCTTTACCACCTTTAAAATGTCCAATGCAGAAGAAACGTACCCACAGCAGCTGATGAAGACAGCTCGCAAACGCACGGAAATCAAAATTAAACAATATCGCTGCTATCGTTCCCTCCAAAATAACAAGAACTATCCTCTGTCTCGAACCTGCGCGCCTCCGCCGCGACAGACACTCTCCCCCATACCTCCCCATCCATCATCGTCCCATCGCCAGCCCGCTTCATGACGGAAGCCGCGGTGGCATCGCGATGGCGGCGGCGGCCGCGCAATGGCGACGGTGGACGCGCGACGACGCCGGTGGAGGACGCGCGACGACGACAGCGGCGGGGTGCGATGACGACGGCGGTGAACGTGCGACGAAGACGGCGGAAGGCGCGCGACGACGACGGCGGAAGGCGCGCGACGACGACGGCGG
>JAULCF011410100.1:0-13758 GCA_032361265.1 Devaleraea mollis
CAATTGACTGAAGTTATTGAGAGGCTCGAGCCATACCTCTGCACCATTAAACCATTCACTCTATCTATAGATTGCGTTCAAAGTCTATACTCAGAATTCTTTGGTTGTGAGGTGCTCAAGGCTCGAGCTTACCCTGAGAAATATCTAATAGAAATTACCCAAAATATAAATAACATCCTAGAAGGACAAGGCCTAACAATACTCTATAAGACGCCAAGTATTTGGATAACTGTTTTAGAAGGCATAAAAGAACCTGTACCAGAAACAAACTTAGAAGTGGATAATACTTTTTTGAAAGTTGATTTTGCAATCATCGACCAATTAACAACTGACAAAACTTTTAACCGTTTGAAGGAAATCAACCTTGCTTAGTATTAAGGCAAGTCAGGTGCGGGAATATCATCTACAAGTTCTTCGATAGCTAAGGTAATACTCAGTAACTGTAAATCATCACCAACTGCACCTTCAAGCATTACTCCGACAGGTAAGCCCCCAGGTGTAAGCCCTATAGGTAAAGTAATGCTTGGTAAACCTGCGAAACTTCCAGGTGCAGTATTTTTTATGTGGAAGTCTGAACTATCTCTTAAATCTGGAACGAGGGGCATTGATTCTCTGACTGGTACTAGTCGTGCAGTTGCAGGTGTTGTAGGTGACATAAAGACTTCGATTTCTGTACGTTCTAGAAAGTTGTTAAATTCAAAACGTAGTGTTTCTAAGTCTGTATTTCTAACCGTTTCATAGTTTGATTGAGGGATTGATTCTGCATGCTCTAAAGTATCTAAGACTTGTTGTTGCGTGAGGTTTTCTAGCACATCTGCTAGGTTTAATGCATTGTTATCAAGATAATTACTGACGCCTTTACGTATTTCATAGTCAATTAAGGTTTCTGTAATTGAAGGCATGAGTGTAGAAAGTTGATTGATTTCAGTTTCAACCATTTGGACTTTGCCCTCAACGAGTAGGTTTGTCAAAAAACTAGTAACTAGTGTCTCGTTTTTGCGCTCGAGCAAGTAAGAAAGATAATCTTGAGTTACACCTATTTTTAAATCCTTCAAATTTGCTTTAGTGTAGTTTGCTTGTTCATGGGTCAATAAGCTATCTACCAAAATAATATCTTTGACAGAACGTGCAAAGATTGCAGGTGTTTCTGTTGATGAGGTTGTGGCTATGCCGTCTAGGTTGTAGCGGTTTTGTGATGGCTTGAAAGCAATAGTGCCAGTTAGAGACGCCGCGGCTCGAGCCGACCCCAGAGCATCCGACCCAATTGCAATTGGAACTATACCAGTAGCAACTGCCGCCGCTGTTCCAGCTTGAGAACTACCTGCAACAGCAAATCTTTCATAGGGATTCCCTACAGATTCTTGAAAGACTTCCAACCCAAAAGGCGTATTGGGTGTCTTACCCATAACAATAGCACCATGCGATTCTAACCTAGCTATAAGTTGTGCTGTTTGAGTTGGAACATGGTTGATGAGCATTGATACGCCAAGTGTTGTTGGTAGTCCAGCAATATCGATATTGTCAGATACAACAATGGGTATGCCATGTAGGGGAGACGACTTGTCAACCTTAGCTGAGTCAAGAAATTTAGCCTGACTCAGGGCATGTTCACTATCTAAAATTGCAAAGATATTCAGAAAACTAGTTTTCTCTGCCTGTTCTAGTAAAGCTGTAATGTGTTGTTCAGTAGTAAGCTGTTGTTTTTGCTTTAGATCCAAAGTTTCTAATGCTGAAAGCTGGATTAAGTCTTGATGGTTAAGTGTTTGTGCTGTTGAAGGATTGAATATAAGTAGTAGAAGTAATAGAGATAATAGTTGAAATTTTTGTAAAAGAAGCTTAAGCATATGTAGTTGCATCAAACCATATATGTACGTGTGTTGTATGTTTTCTGGTTAAGCCATAGTTTATTAACTCAGTTAGGGTGGTAGTCTAAAAACTATGTCACGTTTTCCATCTCGCATCATTTGCTTAACTGAAGAAACAACCGAAACACTTTACTTATTGGGGCAACAAGATCGTATTATTGGGATTTCTGGTTATACAGTTCGTCCTCCAGAAGCTAAAAAAGAAAAGCCGATTGTGTCAGCGTTGATTAACGCTAAGATCGATAAGATTATTGGGCTCGAGCCTGACTTAGTTTTAGGCTTCTCCGACTTGCAGGCAGATATCGCAGCAGAGCTTATTCGTGCTGGTTTAAATGTAATGGTCTACAACCAACGCTCCCTAGAACAAATATATGATGTAATTCATAGCTTAGGTGCACTAACTGGAACGGCTGATAAAGCCACTGAACTTGTTGATGGTTACCGCAGCAAAATTGAGGCTATGCAAACAGCAACAGCTTCTTTAGCAAAACCAAAAGTTTACTTTGAAGAATGGGATGAACCACTCATTACTGGGATTCGCTGGGTGCATGAATTGATTGAGGTAGCTGGGGGAGAGAATTGTTTTGCTGAGAAGGCAGAATTTCAAGATGCGAAGCGCAGAATCATTGAAGACAATGATGAGGTGATTAGGCGCAATCCAGATATTATGATGGCGTCTTGGTGTGGGAAGCCTTTTGAGTTGGAGACTGTGCTCGAGCGCAAAGGTTGGCAGGAAATACAGGCTATTGCGGATAATCAGATTTTTGAGATTCCTTCTGAGATTATTCTGCAACCTGGTCCAGCAGCCTTGAGTGATGGTCTTGATGTTGTGCATAAAATTATTACAGATTGGCATAAACTATAGCCCCTTTATTAAGGGGGCGGCGAACGCAGTGAGCGGGGGATCGTCGCATAAATTACAAAGTCCAGAATCGCCAATACACAACACTTAAAATAAAGACAAACCAAAGCAAAAAACAAAGTCAAAATCGAATCCCCCCTAGCCCCCCTTAATAAAGGGGGAATAAAAAAAAGCCTTCTCAAATTTGAGAAGGCTTTTAAATTATTTAGTTCTAAACTCTAACTTAAAGAATACCTAATTCCTTAAGCTTAGACTCTGGCACAACGCCATTGTTCCAACCACGAATGCCATAGTACTCAGTAAGCATTTCATCAAGCTCTGCAACTTGACCAACAGAACCTTCAGCTTGGCTAGCTTCTTTAGTAAAGCGGTCTGGAAGTGTATCTGAACCTTCACCGTGACCAGCTAAATTGTTGTAGTAACGCTCTAGGTTATAGATACGCTCGCCAGTTTTCATAACGTCATCAGCACTGTATTCGATACCCAACATGGTTGCATATTGGTCAGCGTATTCTTGTGCGCCTTCTGCAAATGCAGAGAACTTACAAAGATCTAATGAGTCACCAAATGCGTGCATATCTTGGAAGATAACCGCAAGATTACCCTTACCTTCGTAAGCGATTGGATCAGTTTTACCGCCAACACCAAGAAGCTCACTACCAGGTGTATAAGCACGTAAGTGGCAAGCACCACGGTTAGATGTTGCGTAACCGATGCCCATGCCTTTAAGACCACGTGGATCGTATGCAGGAATTGACTGACCTTTACAAGCCATTGCAATTTCGCCGTGACCTAGTGCAGCAGCGTAGTGTGCTGGACCTTCAGCGAGAGCATCACCGATGCCATCACGCTTAGCAATTTTTTCAATTAGGTCAACTTGGCTATCTGCGTCGCCCCAAGCAATACCTTCTGCAGCAGTGCCGTTTAGGTAGCTCTTATCGGTTGCTTCCATTAGAACTGCACAAGCGTTACCTGCTTCGATTGTATCCATGCCGTACTCGTTGCATTGCCATAGCATGTATGCAATAGCATCACGTTCAGCGTGGAAGCAGTTTGGACCTAGCGCCCAAGCAGTTTCGTATTCGTATGATTCTGTTTTGATAGTTTTGCCACGGTAGGTGACTTCAACTTCTTTTTTACAGGCAACTGGGCAAGCATGACAGGTTGGCTCATCTGTAAGGATAAGTTCACGAATTGTCTCACCAGAAATTGCTTCGATGCCACCAGGCATAGCTGCAAATTGACTGTTTTTTGCAGGCAGTGCGCCGATAGTTTGAGTGATGTTCATAAGCACGTTGGTGCCGTATGCAGAGAGTCCACCAGAACCTTCTTTAACTTCACGCCATGCATTTGGATCATCTGGACGGTCACGCTTTGCGGTTTTTGTTGGCGCAGTAACGTTGTTTGGATCCATGATGGTTGCAAGTGCTCTTGCAGCAGCAGCTTTAAAGCCTTCTGCATCTTTTGGTCTAGGACGATTCTTACGATCACCCTTAATTACGATTGCTTTAAGGTTTTTGTTACCCATAACACAACCTGTACCACCACGACCAGCAGCACGCTGATCTTCATTCATGATAGCGGCGAATTTTACAAGGTTTTCACCAGCAATGCCAATGGCCATAACTGCAGCGTCGCCACCATGAACAGCTTGAAGCGCAGTTACAGTTTCACTTGTGCTTTTACCCCAAAGGTTAGCTGCATCGTGCAAGCTTGCTTTGCCATCTTCAACATAAAGATAGCTTGGTGAAGCTGCTTTACCATTGATAAGTAGACCATCAAAGCCAGCCCACTTGAGTTTTGCTGCGGTCCAACCACCTAAGTGAGAGTCAGTAACTGTACCAGTCAGGGGAGACTTGGTAACAACAGCAAGGCGACCTGACATGTTTGCGTCAGTACCTGAAAGCGGACCATTCATAACAGCAAGTAGATTGTTATTTGCCATTGGGTCAATTGTTGCGCCATTGTCTAGAACGTACTTAACGCCTAGACCTCTAGCACCGATATACTTACGTGCATCGTCCTCGTTCAGTCCTTCGTAGCCAATATCGCCGTTTTCAAGGTTAATACGCGCGATTCGATTAGCATAACCACCTAGATCCATAATCTAAGTCCTTCCTGTTGCTAACAACATATGATCTCACTAGGTATAGAACCTTTTAGGTGTATTACCCTTTATAGATGCGAGGTTGTTGTTACAACACTATCTTTAGTAATTAATTTACTTGTTCATTATATGCCTGAATTGCTTTACAATCAAGCTGATACTTTATATCTGAGCGTTCTGCTTGTTTAAGAGCACTCACTAGATTTTCATATAGCTCTAAAAAAGTTATTAGAAGGTATTCTGTCTTGCTTGTTATAGAGGCTAAGCTGTGATTGAATAGGGGTATGCTTAAAGTAAACTTGTATGCAACGCTTAGATCAATCGCTAAGCAAAAGACAATTGAGGTTGATTTACCAGACGGCTCGAGCCTCACCCAAATCCTCACTTACCTATTTGAACGTTACCCTCGACTAGAAAGTCAAATCCTAGACGAAGACGGCGAAATTCAAGAATTCGTTAGTGTTTTCATCTCAGGTCGAGATGTACGCTACCTAGACTACTTGGACAGCACGCTTGTTGAAAATCAAAACCTAGACATCTTCCCACCTGTGGCGGGCGGCTGATGCTGGACTTAATATGCTCGATTTAACTTTTGGGGGCGCATCGTTCTGGCTCATTCATAGCTACATGGAACGGTTGGAAGCAACAAGAACCTTCACCAATAGCGAATCTCAAGAAGAATCTATCAACGAAACCGAAGCACACTACGAATATAACGGCACAAGAGTTCACTATAAATATGGTGAACCACACCGCGTAGGTACCTTTTTGACTATGAAGCAAGTCGATATGACGGTTGAAGCTATTGATCAATCAGACGCTGAGGCTGCAGCAATCTTAGAAAAAACTGTTATGGATAAACTTTATGTACGCTTGATGCGTGCTGGTGGCTAAAGCCTAAGACCCATTAAGTGGATATGAAATTCTTTTATGATCATGTCTAGTGAGAAACTAAGACTTAAAAAACAACTTCAACATGCAAAATGGCAAGTTATTGCAGTAGTTTATGCACCGCTTGCCTTTTTTCTTATAGGTATAGCTACAGGGAATTTTGGGGCAACGCTATTAATGGGTCGCTTTCTAATATTAGTTACTATAGGACTCTGTGCTGCTATTGTCTTAAACGGTGCTATGGGGTTGTTGAAGAGTAGAAATAGTTTAGTTGCACTGCCTTATCATTTGTTACAAAGCATAAGTAATGATATGTTCCTTCTCTTTTTTTTATTGGTTTTGGGTGGTCGATTGAGCACTGCGCCTATACAAACCGTTGCATTGTTTTTATTGCTGTTAGTATTTTTAGCCTTTGGTACTGCTTTAATCGAACATGCTGCGAAAGAAGCTTTTGCTATTGATATATTTGCAGGAAAGTATCTTATACAAGATGGTTTAGAGCATATTAAGTTAGTGTGTATTTTTGTGACTTTAATGATTTTGTATGTGAATAATAGTAGTTGGATTGAAGGTCTGGTCGCTGCTGTTATGTTTAGGACACTGCCGACGATTACGGGGAGAGGGCTCGAGCTCACCAGCATCATTTTTGCACTTATACTCGCAGTACTCTTCTATCTACTATTTAACCTCATTTTTCGTGAGTTCATTGACTTTTTTAAGTACTGTCTAAAAAGACCAAAGCTTAAAACTTTTGTGATAGTAGCTATAGCTTGTGCGCAACTCTCTTTTGCTGCTCTAGCAATATTTCTTTAAGCTAGTTCAAAAAACTAAATTATCCATTAACCATAAGGTGTAATAGTTGATGCGTTTAGACGATAATATGCTTAGAATGATTGCCACAAATAAATGTAAAAATCGAATAAATATACAAAGTGTGCCAGACTGAGAAATAATGCTTGGACTCTATGCACCCTTAGTTGCATTTTTTATAGGCATCTTTACTGGTAATTTATCAAATAGGCTTGCCATTGGAGCGATTTATGTTGGTGTTCTATCTTTAGCTAGCTTGATCTTGCTAAATATAGTATTTAGAGCTTTTAAGGTGGAAAATGCTTCTGCTTTTCTTTTTTATAAAGTTGCCATTCACACAGGCAGTTTTTTTGGCTTTTTAGTATTTATAGTGGTGATGGCAGAGCGCACCGTAATCAACCCAATGCAAAGCATCGTGCTTTTAGTATTAATGTGTGTACTGCTCATCTATTGTCTAAGCAATATTGATTTATCTTCTAGTCGGTATTTCGCTGTTTATGAAACTAGTTTGTTCAAAATATTTTTTGCGGTAGGCATTACTTTTTATCTTGTCTTAAAACATGCTGTTTGGTTACAGGTGAAGTTGGTACCTATTCTAGAAGCTCTATTACCTTTTGCAAAACTATGGCAGCTTCAACTTCTGAGCCCAGCTATTATCTTTTTTGGTAGTTGTATACCGATATTGACAATCATGCTAATGTTTGAAAAAACTGCCTATTTAGTGAGATACCTTTTAAGAAGCAAAAGCTCTGCTTTTGCTTTACGAATCGCTATGATATTGGCCCTATTGTCATTTGCTGTTGTGGCGATATTTTTCTGAGGTTATCGGGTTTCTAAGATCAACAACTTAAGATAGAAACCTAAAGTTTATGTTAATTAAAACTTGCAATAGTTGATTCTTGAAGAAGGTATTATTCATTCAATGTCTGCTATAAATAACTCCAATATTCAAACAAATAATCAAAAAGTGCCTGAATGGGAAGCAATTCTTTCACTTTATGCTCCCTTTGTTGTATTTTGTATTGCTTTATTTAGTGGTAATTTGCCTACGGTTATTTCTATGGGCTTTGTGGAAGTCGCAGCGATTTGCCTTGCAGTTATGATTGTGGCCGATATAGGGTTCCGAAAAGTTAAGTTTGAGTCGGGGTTGCCTTTGCTCGTTTATATGCCCATTATGCGATTAGGAACTACTACGAATATAGTTCTGTTTTTAATGGTGATCACCGAGCGTCTTACAATCAATCCAGCACAGAGTGTTACCCTTTTTATATTGATGTTTTTGTTATTGGCCTACAGCGTAGCCACTATTGAAATGTCTTCAAGTCAGTCTATGTTGGCTTTCGGAACACACTTCCTTAAAATGATGTTTGCTGCAGGTATCGTAATTCGCCTGACTGTTGAACAAGGTACATGGATTACTGACCAACTGGAAAAACTAATAGAGGTTATTTTGCCAATGTTTGCACCTATACATGTTGACTTGTTAAGTGTTTTTGTTTTCTTTGTTGGTGGTGGACTACTAATTTGGTTTATTCAAGTCCTGTTTGCTAAAGTTGCCTCCTTAGTTAGGTTAATGCTTAGGAGGCCAAGTTCTGCTTTAGCTTTGCGAATAGCTATAGTTTGTGCTCAAGTGAGCTTTGCGGTAGTAGTAATCTATTAGTAGTAGCAATCTAGGGGTAGTAGCAACCTACTTGTAAAAGCTCTAAGGATTTAGCTTTTTAAAAAGCGTCATCTCCACGATCACGTAATTCAATGCGTCGAATTTTGCCACTAATTGTTTTAGGTAAAGCGTCAATAAACTCAATTTTTCTTGGATATTTATAAGGTGCAGTAACAGCTTTTACATGTTCCTGAAGTTCAGTCACTAGCGTATCACTTGCTTCATAGCCTTGTGCCAAAACAACAAATGCTTTGACAATAGCGCCACGCATTTCATCTGGACTTTCAACGACAGCAGACTCCATAACAGATGGATGCTCAATCAAAGCACTTTCAACTTCAAAGGGGCCAATGCGGTAGCCAGCAGATAAAATAACATCATCAGCCCGACCCACAAACCAAAAGTAGCCATCATCATCGATATAGGCTCGATCACCTGTGATGTACCAGTCACCGACATAAGTTTTAGAGGTGCGCTCAGGGTCTTTCCAGTATTCTTTATATAAACCAAGTGGTCGATTGGGTTTGACCCGAACGGCAATATCGCCTTCTTGATTGGCTGGTAATATATTTCCTTCGTTATCAACAACCTGTAAATCTATGCCAGGCGCAGGTTTACCCATAGAGCCGTAACGAGGTTCTATATTTAGAAAGCTTCCACACAAAAGAACTGTTTCAGTTTGTCCGTAACCATCTCGAATGATGATGTTAGTAGCCTTTTGCCAAGTGTCTATAATTTCGGGATTTAGTGGTTCACCAGCGCCTATACAGTGCTTGAGATTTGGAAAACTGTATTGACTTAAATCTTCTTGAACCAACATACGGTAAACGGTTGGTGGCCCACAAAGATTCTTAATGGGGTGTTCTTGTAATAAGTCCAAAATTCTTTTAGCATTGAACCCTTTGCCGTGATGTACAAATACAGTTGCGCCACAATTCCAAGGTCCAAACAAACTGCTCCAAGCAGCTTTACCCCAACCTGTATCGCTGATGTTCCAGTGTAAGTCGCCAGCTTCTAGGTTTAACCAGTATTTTCCAGTTGTGTAGTGACCAAGAGGGTAGGACGTGTGCGTATGTAATGCCATTTTTGGATAGCCTGTCGTACCAGACGTAAAGTAGCAGATTGCATTTTCATCACCATTGGTATTAACTGTTTCAAAGTTATCGTTAGCTGCAGCTAAGCCAGTTTCATAGTTGGACCAACCAGCGTGCTCTGCGCCTATCAATACTTTTGCTACTAAGCTTGGACAGTTTTCAGCTACAGATTCTAACTTTTCAATGTGCGCTTCAGTGGTTATGAAACAAGTAGCTTCTGCTCGATTGATGCGGTACGCGATGTCCTTCGGTGTCATTTGAATCGTGCCAGGGGAGACTATCGCACCCATCCGTAAACAAGCAGTACTGATTTCCCACCACTCAAACTCACGACTAAGCATGATGATAACTACATCACCTCGTTTGACGCCTAGACTAGTTAGGTAATTAGACAGTTGTTTTGAACGTTTGCTGATATCAGCGTAAGTAAATTTTTTTTCGTCGCCATCATCATTGACCCAATGGAGTGCCAATAAACTTGAGTCTTTAGCTGCCCATGAATCTATTACGTCACGCGCAAAATTAAACTTTTCTGGGAATTCCCATTCAAATTCGGCAATCATTTCGTCATAACTGAGCATAAGGTTTCCTCCACTAGTTTTTGATAACGGTTTATAGCAAGCTTAGCTTGATACATTCTATTTAGTTGTCTTTGATAGAATCTTACCGCAAATTAGTACAAGCTGCTGCAAGATAGCAGCATGTGTACACTAATTTTAGTAGGATGGCACTCTGCTCACCGTTTTTTGTAAATTTTTGTTTGTGAAGCTGTTGAATGGGTAGCCCTACTACCTACTTTTTTAATAATGCTGATAGTGTCATCCTTTACCAAAGGTGGTTGCAACCGTAGTCTTATTATCCTTTTCACGATAGTCAAAAACATGCTAATATTGTCGTTGGCTTGCTTGTTGTAGCTTTACCCGATCATGAGCTACGATAAAGCGGTTGTTGAAATATACTTCTGGCCAAAACAAATACTAGTAATACTAAGGACTAAGTTAAATGAAAACCTATTTTCCAAAAGAAAATGATGATAACTGGGTTATAGTTGATGCAGAAGGCCAAACGGTCGGGCGACTAGCAACCAAACTCGCAACATTGTTGCGTGGCAAACATAAAAGAACCTTTACACCTAATATGCTTTGTGGTGACTTTGTTGTTGTAATCAATGCTCAAAAGGCAGTGTTTACAGGCGACAAAATGAACCAAAAAGTCTATACCCGCTATAGTGGGTATCAAGGTGGTCTTAAACGAATTCCAGCGAGCACAATGATGGAAGAGCATCCAGAGCGTATTATTGAACACGCTGTTTGGGGAATGCTTCCTAAAAACCGTTTGGGTCGTAAAATAATTCGTCGTATGAAAGTTTATGCTGGTGCGGAGCATCCACATGTTGCACAGCAACCTAAGGAGGTTACTCTATAATGGCAGTACCAGAACAATATTATGGAACAGGCCGTCGTAAGTCTTCAGTTGCACGTGTATTCTTACGTCCAGGCACTGGTCGCATCATGGTTAATGGAAAAGACTTCCAAACCTATTTCCGTGGCATTTTAAGAGGCGTTCAGGCGCTCGAGCCACTTAAAGCAACTGGCACAGCTGGTCGTTTTGATGCACTTATCACTGTTAAAGGTGGAGGCCCAAGTGGTCAAGCGGATTCAATTAAACTTGGTATTGCAAGAGCATTGCTACTTTTTAACCCTGAACTCCGTGACAAGCTTAAAGAAGGCGGTTTCTTAACTCGTGATTCACGTAAAGTGGAGCGCAAGAAGTACGGTCTACGCAAAGCACGTCGTGCACCACAGTACAGCAAGCGATAAAAGCCAGACTTTATCGATTTTTCGAAATATCCTCAGCCTTCCTAGTTCTCTAGTGAAGGCTGATTTTTTTTGATATAGTCAAAAGCTAAATCCCCCCTAGCCCCCCTTTAGAAAAGAGGGGAATTACCTTCTTTGTTTTACTTAGCCCATTTTTTTAAAGGGGGCGGTGAGCGAAGCGAGCGGGGGATTTTGTCGAAGTAAGTTACAAACACAAAACTTAATCAATAATAGTTAAACTAAAACTTATAATTAATCTACATAGTGTTTCAAAAAGGGTAGAAGATGAACGTCATACAAGCAATTATTTTAGGTATCGTCCAAGGGTTAAGTGAATTCTTACCAATTTCTAGTTCTGGGCATATTGTGCTTGCAAATTACCATTTAGGGTTTCAGGAAAATGTTTCTTTACTGGTTGCGATTGCTACCAATACAGGCACACTAGTAGCTGCACTGGTTGCATTACGAACAGATGTTTGGAAAGGTATCACTGGTTTTTTTGCTGGTTTGGGTTCTGCCAAAGGGCGTGAGCAAGAAGGCTGGCATATTGCCCTGAAAGTAATTGTTGGGTCAATCCCTACAGTGATACTTGGTTTGGCCTTCAAGCCGTATTTTGAGAACCTCAACCAACCGTTCTTTGTATCTTGCGCTTTGATTGTTACAGGTTTTTTGCTTTGGTTTACACCAAAAGGTGGTCTTAAAACGACTGCAAAAGATTTGAGCTATGTTGATGCAATTATTGCAGGTTTAGCGCAAGGTTTAGCCATCATCCCAGGTATATCACGTGCTGGATTAACGATTATTACTTTGCTATGGCGTGGCGCTTCAACAGACTTAGCACCTAGAATGTCATTTTTGTTTTATGTTGTGGTTTCTTTTGGTGTGGCTTTGCTTGGACTTATGGATATTGAAAATATTGATATGGAAGCGTTGCCTTTGCTTGCGCTGATAGTATCTTCATTTTTGACAGGTTACTTTGCGATTTTGTGGATGTTTAAGATTTTGAAGCGTGGAGAGTTTAAGTGGTTTGCGCCTTATGTATGGGGGATAGCTGCTATTACGTTGTTACGATTAGCTATTACTTCCTAATTGATCAAAATACTAATTGAGTCGATTACAAAAATTATTGTACATAATAAAACCCTCTCAAATAGTCTTAACGACTACTCAAGAGGGTCTGCTATAGACCTCTGTATTAGCTAGATACTAAACATTATTGAATGAATTTGAATAACAGTAAACTCTGTGTTCTAGGACTTAAGATTTGTTATTTTATGTCTACTGAAAAACTCATACATACTAAACCTTGATTTTGATAATTTTTTTGAGTTTACACTTACTACTATGCGAAACTGTTATTCTAAAACATTAATCGTCATCATCTTTTTCGCCACTAGATGTAGTTGAAGCTCTGCGTTTTAGAATCTCGACATCATCAATATATATAGAAGAAACTTCGTCTAAATCTTTCTTCTCTTTAGTATATGCACCTATGTTTACTATATGATCTCCTGCTTCAAGTACGCCCAATGATATTGAGATAGTTTGCCAACCAGTGTCAGAAGGAGTTTTGTTTTCACCATATAGTTTTGCAAGATAACTATTATCATTGTAGTCGAGGTTATCGCCATCAATGGCAATCAATGATGTAATATAGCTTTTCTTATCAAAGGTTGGGGAAATTGTTGTACGTAGCTGAAAGCTAATGTTAACTTCTTCAGCCTTATCTAGAGCAAAGCTATAAGACCAAGCAGCACCAATTTTAGTTATTTCTTCAGTATCAATGCCACCTTGTGTAATATTTAGACAACTACCGTTGCTCTTACATTCACTTGAAGAGTTAAGCACAGTACCAGATGTATAGTCTGATCTATCCTTGGTTGAAAAAAGGTTATCTTCATAAGTGAAGTGTCCTGCACCAGCATCAAAATTATTTTGATAAACGACAGTTGGAACATTAACCGTAACTGCTAAATCATCAATAAACATAGATGACATTTGTAGGAAGTTCTTTTTCTGTTTTGTAAATGCACCAATACTAATCGTGTGTGTACCTGCCTCAAGGTTGTTTATGGTTAATGATATAGTTTGCCAGCCTGAATCAGTTATGGCTTGTTCACCACCTTTGAGCTTATTGAGGTATTTGGCATCTTGATATTTCATAACTTCACCATCGATAGCAACTAGGCTAGTGGTGTAGTGGTCATCTGTAAATACTGGTGATATGGTTGAACGTAGCTTGAAATCAATATTGACGTCAGTAATTTCTGCCAACTTAAAGCTATAAGACCAAGCTCCACCAATATCACTAATTGATTGATTATCAATACCACCTTGTTTAATTTGGAGGCAGTTGTTGTTGCTCGAGCACGTTTCTGATTCTGTTAAAAGGTTACCTGCCGAATAGTCAGAACGATCTTTAGAAGAAAAGATGTTATCGCTATAGCTCAGTTGCCCTACTCCAGCATCAAAGTTGTTTTTGTAAATAACATTATCGATAATTGGTGTTACTTCATCTAACTCAACTGGTTCAGTTTTTGGTAATGTTGGTAAATTAGTTTGTTTATCTTTTAATTCTTTTTGCTTAGCTATAAATGACAACGTGTCTAACCTGCCGTGACCCAATTTACCAGCTTTATTTACATGATTTTT
>JAULCF011411211.1:0-13750 GCA_032361265.1 Devaleraea mollis
ATGAGGGACTTCGGTTCGCCATTCGTGAAGGCGGTCGCACTGTGGGTGCTGGCCGTGTCACCAAGGTCACGAACTAAAGGCTGACATGGCAACCAAGCAGAAGATCCGCATCCGTCTCAAGGCATACGACCACGAGATCATCGATCAGTCGACGAAGAAGATCGTCGAAACGGTCGCTCGTACCAACGCCGTGTTCCGCGGCCCCATCCCGCTGCCGACCGAGAAGCACCGCTTCTGCGTTATCCGGTCCCCGCACAAGGACAAGGACAGCCGCGAGCACTTCGAAATGCGTATCCACAAGCGTCTCATCGACATCATGGATCCCAACCCGAAGACCGTCGACTCCCTCCAGCGCCTCGAGCTGCCGGCGGGCGTTGACATCGAGATCAAGATCCAACAGGTCTAAGTGTTCTTCGGTCGCTCCGGCGGCCTCAGAACTCGGAGTTGCTCGCTGAGGCTTGCGACTCCCACGTAGATCACAGAACTGAGAAGGGACGCTGGCTTTGGCTGGCGTCTCTTCTCGTTTTGGACTCGCTACCAGAGGAGGGCGGCGAGCTGGTCGGCTTCTGTGTTGGGGATGCCGTTGTCGGGGAACGAGGTCAACGGTTCGCCGAGCATCGTGCGAGCCATCACCAAGCTTGCGAGGTGGGTTCCTGCCGGGCTTGGATGCGACCCGTCGGCACTGTGCAACACAACGCTCGTCGTGCTGAGGGCCCGACCCCACGTCGATCCGACTGGGGAGATGGTCCCGCCCGCTGCTTCTGCAAGCGACCAGTATCCGCTGGTGAGTGCGGTTTGCATGGCACCGAAGGAGCTGTGTCCGGTATTCGGGCTGCCGTTTTGATGCCCCCATGTCTCGAACAGGATCACTGCTGCGCCACTCTCGATGGCCATCGCCCCGAGGGTTCGGGCGGCAGGGATGGACTGGTCGCTGAGCAGCTGAGGCATCGCCGGTCGCTGAGACTGTTCCTGGAGGATCACGAAGTCGAAGTCGCCGTTGAGAATCGTTGACCGAACGGTGGCGTCGCTGGCGTGTTGGGTCAGCGTGCGACCGCCGGGCGTGATCGACTCGACCTCGAGGTTGATGCCGTTGTCGCCCAGCACATTGGCGACCATGCCGGGCATGTCATTGGTGTGGGTGTAGCTGTTGCCGATGAACAGCGCCCGCTGGGTCTCGTTGTTGTTGCCGACTTGGGTGTAGCCAACGAACAACGCGACGGCGACCAGTGTTGCTGAAACGAGAGCCTTCATCTGTGCCCATCGGCAGCGCACGCTTTCTCGTGAGGTCAGGCTCGTGAGGTGCGGACGCGGGTGACCGCTGACCTTGCCGGGTGTTGCTCGAGATCGTCAGTCGGAAGCGGAGTGATGAGGGAACCGAGCAGGCTCTCGGCGTGAGCGAGCGCTGCTGCGCTCGATTGCTGCGTTGTTCGGGCGATCAACGCAGCCGGTAGCGCCTCGCCGCGCATGCCAGAACGCAGTGCTTCGGCGGCAGAGATCACGTCATCGAGCCGGTCCCAGGACAGTGCCCGGCCGGTGCGGTGAGTGATCAGCTCTTCCAGGAGCGCGCTGTTGTCGCCGACCACCGACAGGATCGGGGTGCCAGTAGCGACAGAGGGCAGCAGCTTCGACGGCAGGAATGACGGAGCATCGCTCGGCAGTTCGGGGACGACGAACACGTCGGCCCACTGCAGCCGTTCGAGGAACTCGGACTCGTCGAGGAACGGACGGCGACGAAAGCGGTCGTCGTCTGCCGGAAAGACGTGGTCGAGGTCGGGTGCGCCAGCACCGGTTCCGCACACTTCGAAGTCGAATCGATGGCGTGTCCCCGCCAATGACTGAACAATGCGGTCGAGACCCTGCTTGCGGCCGATGTTGCCGGCGTAGAGCAAGCGAACCGGTCGGCGTCGGTCCTGTGGCTCACCATCGTCGGTGGGTTGGAGGATGAGCTGTTCGGCCGCTCGGGTGTGGAGCCAGTTCGGGAAGGTGGCGAGTGTTGGGCCTTCGAGGTCCGCGAGCTGCTCGGTCATCGCAGGAGCAATGGTGGTGACGAGGTCGGCGGAGGAGAGGAGGCGATCTTCGATCTTGGTCAGCGCTGAGCCGAGCCCCTTGGAATAGCCGGCGGCAGCTCGCCCCGAAAGGTCTTGCACATTGATCCAAAGGGGAACACCGTGACGCTTGGCATCGAGCCTGGCGGCGATCGCGCTCGCGAGCATGGGGACGAACGCCACGATGACGTCGGGAACAGCCGCGCCTGATCGAGGTGCTCGATACACCGATCGGCTCAGCGACAGGGCGTAGGACCCTTCACCTGCGGCACGCCACAGTGGGTGGCTCGGCGTCTTCGGGATCACGAAGCCGTGGCGAGTCACGTCCACGCCATCCATGCGGCTGCGATGACGTCGCCACAACGAGACACCAGACGTGTTGGTCCAGGTCGGGTAGTGCGGCACGGCAGTCATCAGCTCGACGGAGTGACCCCGCCCAGCCAGGCCTTCGGCGAAGTCGGTGAAGACCGAAGCGCCGCCTGCAGCGTCTGGTCGATGGAGATGGCAGTAGATCCTGATGTGCACGTCAAACCCCGCCGAATCGATGGAAGCCAACAAGAGTGAGGAGTGTCTGGCCGATCGTGCGGGCGATGATGGCGAGATCGGTCCGGACCGATGCGGTCTTGACGTAGTGCAGATCGAGTTCTACTCGGCGCTCGTAGCTGAGTCGGTGTCTCCCCGAGACCTGCCAGAGGCCGGTGAGTCCGGGCCGGACGGTGGCGATCGTGGGGTAGAGCGTCCCGTAACGCACGACCTCATTGACCACGATCGGCCGAGGGCCGACGAGACTCATGTGGCCGACAACGACGTTGAGCAGTTGAGGCAGTTCGTCGAGGTTCGTGCGGCGCAGGAATGTTCCGAGCCGAGTGATCCGAGGGTCGTTGGTCAACTTCTGGTCGGACAGCCACTCGCGCTTTGCTTGTTCATCCGAAGCCAGCAACCTGAGGAGTCGATCTTCGGCGTCGGGGTGCATGGAACGGAACTTCAAGCAAGGAAACACTTCGCCACCGACGCCCAAACGGTGATGGACGAACAGCGGGCGCTGTCGGGTAGCCAGCAAGGCAAGACCGATCGCCAGGAAGACAGGGGCCATCACGAGCAAGCCGCTGAGCGCTCCGACCAGGTCCAAGCTGCGTTTGGCGAACGAGACGTGACGGTCGGTCTGCGATCGCAGCCGAGCGTCCTCCCTGAGTACCTCGGTAAAACCTGCGGACCGGCTGGACCGATCCTCGACGAGTGGCGTGGTCTCTTCTCGAGCGTCGCCGCGTGGTGTCACCTCGAGCTGATCGAGTCCCCGGCTGGGGGATCGATGAGAGGTGGGACGGTCATGCACCCACTTCCATCGGCCGAGGCGGCCTCGAGTTCAATACCTCAGGGCAACTCAACAGTGTCGACCGGGGTCGGGGGGACGTGAGGCTCGGTTCAGAACTCCCCGGTGAGGGCGCCCTGGGTGCAGGGCGAAGAACTCAACGAACTTGCCGGGTGACCGAAGCTGCCGGCCGGATCGATACGTCGTTGGACGAGTCAGGCATCGCAGCCGATGTCGCCAGCAATCGACGTGCGACCACGATCCAGACCAAGGTTCCACCCACCGAACCAAGGCTGAGTCCCGCCGCGATGCCCGTCCAGCCAATGGCTACTCCGCACACCGTGATGAGTGCCAAGCTGAGCACCCCGTGGAACACGCGGGGGAGCAGCACGGCACGGGGCCGAGCAGCCGGGTGGGCCTTCACCGTGCTCGACAACACCACGGTGGCCGCCGCCGACACCCTGAGGAGCGCAACCCACCAGATCAGGTCGGCTGCCGCATCGAAGTTCTCGCCGAGAGCATCACCGAAGAGGGAGAACCCGACCAGCAAGGCGGCGAGGTTGCCAGCGGTCAACGCGGTGGCCAACGCGATGTAGCGCTTCCAGATGCTGATGACCTGTTCGGTGCTGCTGACTGAGGCCCGGAGTTTCGTGAGGAGCATCGGTTGGAGGGAGGCAATGGCGACAGCGACGACGTTGAACGGCACGATGGCGAGCCGTGTTTGGGCCACTGCAGCTGCGGTCACCACCAGTGCCCCCGCAGCCAATGCAAGCCGTTGTAAGCCGTTGGCCAAGAGGTCATCGAGCGCCAGTGTCCGATCGAGGGGAGCGAACGAAGTGCGGCCGGGTCGCCAAACCTCTCGGAGGGCGGGAGCCACGGAGACGAACGCGGTCAGACCTCCAAGGATCCAAAGGGCGGCGACGATCAGTAGGGACCACGACTCGATGACTTGCCAACAAGCCCACGCGCCGATCATCTGCACGATGAGCCAGGCGACGTCACCACGTAGTGCAAGGCCCGGTCGGCCGAGCCCCATGGCCGCCACACGGACGACCTCGAAAGCGATCATCAACGGGAAGCCGGCAGCCACGACGGCAAGCCACGCTGTCGAGGTCACGATGGCGCCCAGCAGAGCGACCACTGTCAACGCCCCGCCGATCCGCAGTGCAGCGACGGCGCAGCGAGCGATCAGATCCTCCTCGGCGGCTGAGGGGCCGATGATCGCTCCGTGTCCGATTCCGGCGACGATCGGGCCCCGGATCATGAGGTAGGCGATGATCGCCATCGAGAACAACCCGAAGTCGGCGGGCGTGAGAGCGGAGGCAGCGAAGATCGTCAGCCCCACGTTCGACAAGGCATAGGCCCCTTGCGAGCTGACGGCCAGCAACGGGTGGTTCTGTCGGCGGGTCACTTCTTCAGTTCCGATTCGGGATCGCCACCGATGACGTTCGAGGGGCACGCGAGTAGCCCCACGTCGAAGACAGATTCCAACCGGAGAGCTCATCGAACGTGAGCATCTCGGGGGTGAAGATCTCTCGAAGCGTCGCCTCGACTGAAGGATCCAACACCGGCGGTTGGCTGACGTCGTGTTCGAAGAACAGACGCTGGACGACTCGGCTGTCTTTGGCTGCTTGGGCCACGGTGCCGAGACGGAGCGCCCGGCTTGCGTGCCCCGCTGCTCTGGCCACTCGCACGGCACTGGGGCGGCGAGCGGTTCTCGCTGGGTTCGTTTTCACGTCGATCTCTGCCGACATCGGACCGGGTTCCACTCCGCACCACTTGGCGATGTCTGCAACGGCATACCGGGGATCGTTGATCAGGTCGTCGAAGGTGAAGAAGCGAATCGCTGTGGGGTCGAAGAACTCACGTAGTGATCCCAACAGCGTCCCGTATCGGCCGTGGTCGACCAGCTCGGGGATCTCGAGAACAGCTCGGTCGATCGGCAGGTCGGTCCGCCCTTGCGATCGCAGGAATCGATACGCAGACACGGCTCGTTGGACAGGCTCTCGCAGACCGAGTGCCACCGTGGCATGGGGGAGTGATGCAGAGATTCGCTTCAGGGCCTCGGGCGAGAACACGTAGTCGTGACCGACTTCGAGGAGGGCGGTCGTGTGCGCCTCGACGCTGAACTGGGCCCGGTACCACTCGAGGCTTCGCTTGTGAAAGTGATCGAAGTAGAACAGGTCCTTGGAGCGTGTCGTCGCGATCTGGGGATGGGCACGGGCGCGGTCATAGACCCAGGTCGAGCCGGTCTTGTCAGGACCGACGAAGATGACGTGGGGGCGCTGACCTTCGTCGGTCACAGCAACGTCACGAGCGTTTCGGCCGAGCGGTCCCAGGAAAACCCTCGAGCGTGGGCAACGGCTTGCTTGCGTTGGTCGTCGGTCCGGTTCCTCGCTGATTGGATCGCAGCGGCGAGGTCTTCGGGGTCGTTGGGTGCGAAGTACTCGGCGTGGTTCTGCAAGATCTCGCGGTGGACGGGGAGATCAGAGGCAACCACGTGTGTGCCTGCAGCCATGGCCTCGAGGGTGGGGAGATCAAAGCCTTCGTACAGCGACGGGGCGATGAGTACATCGGACTGGCTGTAGAGCTCCCAGAGCGCGGAGTCCTCGATTCGACCCACCCGCTCGATCTGATTTCCGTACGTGGGGTGCTGCGTCGCCTTTCGAAGCTCGGCCTCATACGAGCCGGGCCGTCCGGCAACGACGAGCTGCAGGTCCGGAGCGAGCCCGAGTTCGAAAGCTTCCAGCACGACGCGGAGGTTCTTGTGCGCATTGGTGGTCCCAACAAACAAGAGCTCGCCGTTCCAATTCTGTGGTGGAGCGACTGCGGTCGAACCTTCGATACCGAGATGGACCACCACGGTCTTGTCGGCGGCTGCAGGAAAGGCCTCGATGAAGCGGTCCGAGGAGGTCTTCGAGATGCTGATGACCGTGTCGGAGAAGCTCGCTGCGAGGCGGAGGAACAACGCACGTGACCATCGGGCAGAGGCGCTGAAACTGTCTGGCCGGTCGAGGAACTGCACATCGGTGACCATGGAGATCGATCGGGTTGGACCGATTCCTGGGCTGAAGTAGTAGTCCAAGTTGAGGATCGCCGATGCGTGTCGACGTCGGGCGATGAGTGGCAGCAGTGTGAGTGCAGCGATTGCGGCCAACGGCTTGGAGCGACTGAGTGCTGCAGGAACCAGCGTCACCATCGTCGGCGGCAGATCCAGCCCGACTGCGGCGAGAGCCTGCACGCCGTTGGGTGTCGTGACGATTTCGATGGATGGCGCGTCCTCCAACGCCAGAAGCCCTTGGAGAACCCCAGCGCTGGTGCGAAGGATGCCCGCCATGTGGGGTGAGAGGTGCGTGAGGTTCACCAACACTGGGCCCGATGCTGCACCGCTGGGTGCGGTCACGAGGCGCCGGACTGTTCGGTTGGTAGGGCGATGACGTCCACGGCTCCTGTGGTCAACGCTGCTTCGGGGCTCGTCTGCATCAAGTCGTTGCCGCTCGGGAGGAAGAACGAATACTCCATCGTCGTCAGGAGGTCCATCGCCTCACCTGATGAGTGCATGACCTCCATGACGATGATCGGTCGACAACGCGCGATGGTGGTCTCGGCGCCACGAAGGACCCTGGCCTCGACTCCCTCCACGTCGATCTTGAGCAACGGCACGTCGAGCCCGAGGCTGTCGACCGTGATCATGGGGACGACTTGTGTCCGCATCTCGTGGGGCGCCTTGTAGCGCTCCTCCAATTGTGAGATGCGATTCTGCACGAACGCCGCGTCGAGGCTGGCCCCGCCGGTGTTCGCGACGTGGCCGAACATCGGGATGGTGAGTTCTTGAACACCAACGGAGTCCGAGACTGCAGCGATGACGTAGGAGCAATCCGCGATGCGTCGCCTGGCCAACTCCATGGCGGGCGTGAGCGTCGGGTTGGCTTCGATGCAAACGATGGGATTGTCCGGTGCGAAGTGCCGTATCGACAACGCCGACTGCCCGTAGTTCGCGCCGACGTCGAGGATGGTGCCGGCCCCGAGGCTCTGCCCGGACAGGAACTGATATTTCGCATCGAACGGGACGCCGGACCATCGGTACCGAGCGTGGAACTTCCAACGGTTTGCGAGTTCGACAACGGTCGAAGAGGAGTATTTGGCGCGGGTGAGAAGATCGCTCATCGCAGACTCGATTCTCGAGCGTGTGGGTGCGTGTAGCCCCAGCGCTGCTCGACGTTGGCGTAGCGAGATCGGAACTCGTTCTCGACTCGATCGGTGAAGTGATGTTCCCAGCCAGCGGTCGAGCGATCGCGCAGCTTGCTGGTCTCGGGCGACGGGCCTCGCATGCTGTCGGCTGAGTAGGTTCGGAGAAGCCGCGGAACGAGAGATGCATCAGCGGCGGTGCCGCTGAGATGCTCGATCAAGCCGGCCCACGCAGCTTCAGCTTGTTCACCGCTGAGCGTTTCGAACGGAACGACTCGTACCGGACAGGGGTGCGCTGACGAACCAGGGATCGACCATGAATCGCCGATGCGGATCATCTCGTCGAAGCCGTGGTCCATGGTTCGAAGCAAGCCTTCTTCGGTACTGACGGATTCGAGTTCGCGACGACGTCGAGAGACGTCGTCATTGAGTGGGTGGCTCTGGAGGTTCGAGAAGTAGAACGACACCAGTAGGTCACGCGGATGGCGAGTCACGAAGATGGCCCGGTCGTCCTTCGTGGCGGCCAGGCCCTCGAGCAGATCGCTGCCGGCGAACAGCGGCGTCGCGATGAAGCGCTCCGTACGAGGGAATTGACCGGTGACGGCTTCTGGAACGTGCCCGACGCTGTTGTGGAAGAGCCGGACGGGTAGGCCGCTGTGCCGCTGGAGACGTGGATCCGAGAGAATCAGTCGCACCCATTGGCTGCCGGTCTTCCAGTTACAGAAGTGATAGCCGCGCCGCACTGAGGCTCGGGGACTGGGGAGCAAAGCGGACGCCAAGGACCGCACTCGGTATTCGTTGTCCAACGACAGCATCGGGCGAACCAGGGATCGAGCGCGGCTGAGGTTCATGCGTGGCCTCGCTCGGGTGGGTGCATTGTTTGCCGCAATGAGATCGGTGTTGACCCTGGCTGCAGTCTCCGGGATCGGGAAAAGACAGGCGGTTGGATGGGTGAGCTGATGAGCACAACGGCGAACGCAAGAAGCGCCGCGGTGTCCAAGCTTCCCCGGGCGGCGGTGACGATGCGAACCAACACAGCCGACGCCAAGAGGAAGACAGTGAGCCCGGTGGACGAGTGCGGCCAGAGCGCGACCCCTGCGATGAATGCAACGACGAGCGCAGCCAACAGGGCAAGCGCCCCACCGCCAGCCGCCATCTCGACAAAGGAGTTGTGGGGCGGATTGACTCCAGGGGGAAGCGCGTGCAGCCCGGCGAGTGACCAGTTGGCGTCGAGCAGTTCGGTCAGGTCGCCCTGCCGTGATTGGAACGAGTCGGTGTCGCTGGTGAAGCGAGACAGCACGCCGCTTGCCACCGTGGTTCCGGCGATGAGGCTGCACACAGCAGCGGCGACGTACGTTCGGCCAAGGCGAACGAACTCGGCTCGACGGCTGACGAAGTAGACCAGCGCAGCGAGTCCCAGCATGGCGAAGGCTGAACGGCTCGAAGAGAGCAGTGTGGTGACGAGCACCACGACAGAGATGGCACGAGCGACCCGTCGAAGCCGACGATCTTGAGGGGCGGCGCCGGTCAACATGTGCAGCATCGAGGTCCCCACCAGGAACCCGAAGATCACGCCATGGCGGGTGCCGAGCAAGATCCCCTCGTGGTAGAGCGAGCGCATGGCGGGAAGTTGGATTTCGTACAGCAGATGGTTTGTGCGCCCTCGCAGCACGGCCGAGGCGGCACCGTCGAGGCCATGCTGCGTTCCGGCGATCGAGTTCAGCCACACACCGAGTCCCCAGATGAGGCCAGCGCTCGTGGCCCACCCCATCCGTCGGGCATTCGTTGGATCGTCCATCGGAAGTGCTGACACGACAGCGAGAGCGATCAGCAGATTCGCGATGAAACGCAGAAGCTCACTCGTTGGCCAGAATGCGTCGACGTAGACGAATGAGTTGATGGCGGCGCCGACGACCGTGAGGGTGCCGATGGCCCCGAGCCCAAGCACTGCTTTGCGTCGGATGTGTGCTGTTGAACTCGGCAGGAGGACCAACGCGAGGGTCGCCGCTCCAGCGAGGTGAGCGGGACGGACATCGAGGGGGCCAAAGGCGATGATCGACTGCCAGAGCATCGGCGTCGTGCCCAGCGCCAAGCCCGCGGTGTACGCGATGAGTCGGTCGACACGGGCGGTTGGGGTGATGGAGCGCATGAGATCGCTGGATCAGCGTGCGGTCGTCGGAACCGAGCTGCCCACGAGAGCGAGCCCGACCACATGCCCGCCGGCGCGTTCGATGTTCTCGACATCAGTCAGGATTTCGTCGCTGGTCGTCACTCCGGCTCTGGCCACCAGGACCACCGCATCGACCTGAGCGCACAACGTCGTTGCGTCTGCAGCTGTTGACAACGGAGATGTGTCGAAGATGACCCTGTCGGCTTCGGTCCGCAGCTGACTGACCAAGTCGGCAAACCCCTTCGACCCGATCAGCGCAGATCCGTTCGTCGCCGGATGGGCCGTGGGAATCAGCAGGAGGTCGATGTCGCGTCGGTCGAAGCGGCGAGCCACGCTGCTCGAGTTCGCCTGGCCCTTGATCCACTCGACGAGACCCGGGTGGGTACCGAGCTCCAGAAGCTGCCCGAGACCAGGCGCTCGGAGGTCTGCGTCAACGATCACGGTGCGCTCACCGGCGCTGGCGAACGCTGCCGCCAGATTGGTCGTGACCGTCGATCGGCCTTCACCCCCAGCATGACTGACCATGGCGATGAGTTGGGCTTTCTCGATGCTGTTGAACGAACTGCGCAAACGGTGCGCATCGTCAGAAAGCACCGAACCGGGGGCGTTGATCGTGGCTGTCGCTGCCTGGGCTGGCGTCAGGTGGTCGACGTGGCCGATCGATCCGAGCACCGGGATGCCGAGGTCGAGGACATCACGTGGCGAGTAGATCGTTCGATCTCGAGCGTCGAGTGCGATGCCTGTTGCCGCGGCGAGGAACAGGCCAGCGGCGAGTGAGAAGACGAGGTTGCGGCTGAAGGGCATCCGAGAGGGGGCGTTCGATTCTGCGAGGGCGACGATTCGGTCGCTTCCGGAAGCGATCAGCTCGCGTTCTGTCTCCAGCTCGACGATCATGGATTCGAGTGCTGAGCTGCGGGTCTCGCGTTGATCTGCGTCAGCCTCCGTGCGGCGTTCCTCGAGGCCGGCAACCGCCAAGTCGATCTGCGTCAACGATGCAGCACGGCTGACGTCCAGGAACGCTGCGGCCCACGTGTTGACGATGAGCGCATCCATGCTGTCACCGGTACCAGCGAGGCTGAAGATGACCACGTCGGTGCCCGGCTCGGTGCTGACGGTGAGGTCGGGGAGATCGTCGATCTCGATGTCGAGGGCAGCGGCGACATTCGAGCGAACGGCGTCGCCAGCAGAGACCTCGATGGCGTTTTCGATCGAGCGGTCGAGCATGCCAGAACTGATGGCACGGGTCTCGATGGCCTCCTCGGCCGGGGTGGTGTTGTAGAGGACGCGAGCGACGACCTGGTCGTACTGCGGGACAACAGCGGCGAGCGCCACTGCCACGATCGGTAGTGCGAGGGCAACGACGACCATGGCCCGCCACCGACGGCTGATGATGCCGCCGACGTCGATCGAGTGACCGACGGAGTCGTCGAATCCGACGGTGTTTGGCGTCTGAGCGGCGGGGGCCGGACGAGTGTGGAGGGCGAGGGACACCCGCCTCCATCGGCCGGGAGACGCTGAGTATGAGGGCTGGCCGGGTTCGGCCCCACCTTCACCGGTGCGAGAGCGTCGACTAGTCCTTCGGGGGAACCAAGCCCAGGGCGGCGAGATCAACCGATCCCAGCAGCGGGTCGGCGAGGCTGGCCAACGCGAACAGAGCAGTGAATGCCGCGTCGGTCCGGGCGTCTTCGGGATCGAGTCGGCCCATGACCTCGAGGCCGAGGAACAAGGCCCCGAAGGAATACGCCAGCTGTTCGATGGGGAGGAACTGCGCAAGCGGGTGCGACTCGAGCAATCGGCGCAGCGCGCCTTCGACCAGCTCGTTCCATGGATCGAGGGTTGCCAGGACCCGAGCGCCGAGATCGCTCGACATCGGCCAACCAGCAACGATCGCCGACAACGCCGCCGCGTCGGTGTCGTACGCGCCGGCATGGAGCGCACGAGCGGTGGTGACGAAATCGGCGAGGCTCGCCGTGTTCCGGAGCTCGTCGTCGAATCGCGCCATGCGCCGGACGTTCGCTCGCTCCAGCGCCGCCAGCAGCAGTTCGTCGACCGAACCGAAGTGGTAGAAGACCAGCGCCTGGTTGAAGTCGCCGGTCTTGGCGATGGCTCGGGCGCTCGTGCCGACCAAGCCTTCGGAGCTGATCGTGGCCAAGGCAGCGTCGATGATCCGGTCCTTGGTTTCCTGCCCGCTCTTGGATGTCTTGCGTTCAGCCATTGTCAGAGTCTGCCTGGCCGGGTGGCACGCTGCTGTCTCTGGCTGCTCACGGTCTGAGGCCGATCCGTTGCCCCGAAGGTGGTGGGGGAGTCAACGGCGACGAGGTTCGCCACAGAACCCAACCGGTGAGCCCAGTGATGGCGCCGATGGTCAGGAACATGGCGCCGAAGAGTCCGCCCGTGCTGTTGGGGAGCGACGTGAAGGCAACCAAACCGAATCCGATCTCGGTGACGGCAAGAAGCGAGACGAACATTGCGGGATGGACGGCCAGTCGTTGATCAGGGCTGAGTACGAACCGAATGCTGCAGCTGCTGAGGGCCAGCATCGGCACGCCGACCATGATGAACCAGATCGACAGGGTGAGGAGGAGGCCGACAAAGGCGGCCGGAGTGGTCATGATCAACGCGCTGGCTTGTGCTGCGGGGGTGACGTGCCAGCCGTCGATGTGCTGCAGCGATGGCTTGGACCACGTCACCTCGAGCTGTTCCCGTCGCTCGTGGGTTCGCACGTGCCGTCGGCGCATGCAGGGGCGGGAGACGTGGTCTCCAGAACGTTCGAGATCGAGCCTCGCCCGAGGGACAACGCGTGGAACGCCGCCTTCGCTACCGGCCGCATCGTGGGTTTCTGCAGCCTCGCGGCCAGTTGACGGTGATCGGCCAATGCCCACAAGCAGGTGATGAAGGCGTCGGGTCCGACCCAGATGGGCTCGGGCTGGCCCAGCTTCATGTGGCCGACCACGATGAGCTCGTCGCCAACAGGTAGCAGCGAAGGCTCGAGGCCGAGGCGACGCACGGCTGCGGTATCGCTGGCGGCAACGAAACCGATCGGGACCAGCTGCGTTGCACCAAGCAACCAGGCCCGGCACCGCTGGCAGAGCTGACAACGGTCGTCATAGACAACAGTGAGTGATTGCGGAGCCGAGGGAGCCGATGCCCCCTCGGTGGTTTGGGTGAACATGGGCCCGTCAGCCGATCGGGGTGGGCTGAGCGGGGGGAGCAGGCGGCATGTTGTTGACGTAGGTCGGGGCGGGAGGCATCGGCATGGTCCGGTTGGCGGTCCGATCCTTGTGATTGCGAATCCGCCAGAAGATCGCCATGTTCACCAGATGAATGACTCCGAGGCTGAGAAGTAGCGCCCCGACTCGTTCGACGAGACCGTTGAAGGCCTCGGTGAGTGCCACCGCTCCGCTGACCTTGTACAGCAAGAGGGCGTAGCCGAGGTTGAGCAGGTAGAAGCCCACGACCAGCAACTGGTTGACCGCTCGGGCCATGCCATCGTCGTCGAACACGTTCTCGAGGAACACTTCGCCGTTCCGCTGCAAGGTGCGAGCCAGCCAGACCACGAGAGCGACAGCGATCACCGCATACGCACCGTAGAAGGCCACGGCCAATTGGTCACCGACCATCGTGGCCTCCGCAGCGAAGGTGCCAGCAGTGTCGAGGCCGGCACCTTCGAGGGCGTTCGTGGGGACAGTCATGAGCGTTTCCTTTCGGGAAAGATTGAGCGTTTGCTCAATTCGTTGTCTTGAGCATCTGCTCAAATCGGTCCGATGTCAAGCATTTCTTGAGCGAATGCTCAAAAACATCACGCTCCGTGTCCGTCGGTGGAAGTGGTCCCGCTCGCCGTTAGTCTCACCAAGTCCCGTTGAAGGGCCCTCGTGGCCTGGGAAACTGACGTCTGGAAAGGTCGAGCTATCCGCTTGAAACCACCCAGCACAATCGATACGGCTCCGCTCCCTCAGCACTCACCTGCGCCGAGAGAGACGGAGCCTTTGCGTGAACGGCCTCCGATCTCGGGGGCCCGCTGACGGAAGTAGAAGGAAT
>JAULCF011412322.1:0-13747 GCA_032361265.1 Devaleraea mollis
CTCGGTGTGCCACTCCCCCTTGCCGACGCCGACCGCACCCTCTCCCTCGCGCGCCACGCCTTACCGCGCCGCGCTCATTCCCTCTCTCCGCGCTCCCCGCGCACGCGCGCGCCCGCGCCCTCTCGCGTCCCTCTCCAAAGTGAGAGCGCGCCAACACCGCGGCCACAGCGCCTAGACACTGAGATACCGTCTGTAGCCCACAGCCACAGCGCTACAGCCACAGTTCTGTAAGGGCGAGGTTCACAGTAACCTCTCTCCTGTCCTCTGCTCTGGACGGAGCAGAGCACTACTCTGGTCTTTATCAATTCCATATCGCACGCAGTTTAATAACCAACTTTTAGTACCCTTCCTTTCAAGCGCGATGGAGCCGGAGCAGATAAACTTTAAAACATTGTGATGGTCGTCCACGACTAAGTCCCAGAGGGCTGTCGCATTGTATCAGGAGTGAATATTGACATTCCTGTGAGTGCACTCAGTGTATACATGTATGCACTTGGCTTGGCCGTTTTAAAGGCATGCTCGGAAGCCACGTTTTTCTACATCCACGAGTGGCTATAGCTTCTGACTTCTGCGCAATATCATCGCGATCACAATGCTATTGTTCAGAATTCAGTTCTGCTTGACTTGAAGCCAGCGGAGGTGATGGTACGTGCGATGGATAACACGATGGTCCTCTCAACAATCATACTCCAGACGATGAAGATCGAGAACTAATTTTGTCGCAACTAATTTACTCCTCGATCTTCAACATCTGGAGTAAGATTGCTGAGAGTACGTCTTCGAGATGGTACCATCTTGTTATCCGTCGATCTTGCCTCCAGACGTTAAAGACCAAGCACTTAATTATTCGACGAAGCAAGTGCTTGATCACCAACGTATGGAGGCTGGTTGTTGTCGATAGAAAAACCGTGCAATACATTGCTCATACCACCATTACCGCCGCCTTTATTATCATATTTAGTTGACAGCTTTCATCTCCTAGCTAGCTGGTTTTCCTGCATGCAAGAAATTTTAATTTACTTCTCGATACACGTCACTTGCTCTTCTTTGGAGCAATGCGAAGAAGACCTGAGGTGTTTTTAGTCTGCTTCACTGAGAGGCTCCCGGCTGAGGCTAGACTTCAAGAAATCTGACCAGACAAAAAGCCAGCGGTATTTTATGTAGCAGAAGTACACTTCATGACAAGATCAGTAGGTCTGTCTGCAGCTGATCAATACAATCGAATGCTACCTCGGCTACCTTGAGTGAGAGCATAATATTGGTAGACTACCTAGAACGCAGTAAGGTAGTACCTACAATGCTTTAGCACTACACTAGGCAGTGATTCGGACTGTCGAAAATAGATGTTTTCAAGACAAAGCCTTAAGGTTTGATAAAAATATATAGAACAGAGTGCAATCAGGTGTACCAATTATTCTCCCCTAGTTAAACAAGAAAGCGAACGCATCTAAGGTAAGTTTCCATCACGACAGTTATTAAATACGTATCGCACCATAGCCTTCTTCTCTATCTGAGGAAGGCAAGGTACTTTGTAGAATAAATACTAAAATTGATTAGAATTCCAGAACAAAAGCTCTGGTCTTCCAAAAACAGGGAAAACCCACTGAGCAAAGGTGTAGGTATTGACTAGGATTTATACGACTAAGAAAATATCGTCCAATTTACTTGTGTCGTAATCTGAACAACAGTCAGTTGCGGTGTCGAAGCAGCGAACTATATATAGTATACTTCACTGCTTCCTACTCTGCAATTGAAACTGCCGTCGTACGTACGATCTGTACAGAATACGTCACAAATAACGGTCACCTTAGTAAAGCATACTGTAATTTTGCGATGCTCTATACAGCTTTTGGAAATCGTACCAATGCATTATATCATATACGTAATATTATTACGTCTTTCATTCGCAATATGCATAATTTGTAAGTAAAGCATAATATTATTTAACTTTACGTATAGAAAATTAATCTTTGCTTGATAAATTTAGCAATATCAAGCAAAACCTAATTTGCTATATATTGGTGAAACAACTGGGAGCTGCTTATATCGTAGCTACCAGCTGCCTGTAGCTTTCTTGTTAATTGATCTCAGGTGTCACGCTGCACCAGCTCTCAGCCAAAATTAGGCATTAAGAAATTCCCACCATTCAACCTAGAAACGGGAAATGCGTATCATACTATGTGCTCGAAATTGACGCCTTTTTCGCGGAATAATTTCTTCGCGGCTGTGTGAGATCATCTATAGGAATAACTATAGGTGATCTCACACACCCGCGAAGAAATTGTCTCGCGGAATATACCGCGAGAGTGTACTGCGGAAAAAAACGACTTCCGACGCCGCGCACCGCCAGAAGGCGAGCGGGCTCGAGCGCTTTCCGCACATCCTTCCGGCGCCATAAATGGCCGCCAAGAACGCCGCCCGCGAGCGGCGCGACCCACTCCCATCCCCAGCGGTCGCAGATGCGCGCGTGACCCCAAGCAGCGCCGACAACCTCACCACTCCCCAAGTCGGCGCCGATGCGTCCGCGCCGCCGGCTGTGGGCGCGCCGCCGCTCCCGAGTACGCCTGCGCCGGCCGTCGCGTCCTCATCGGAGGGAGAGGCGCCGGCTGCGACCGACGACGTCGTAAACGTCGCGGCGCCGAGCATGAAGGCGACGGGCGCCCCCAAGAACGTCTCAGCGAACATCGAGACGGGCGAAAGCATCGCTACTGTCGCTCTGATGCGTGTGAAGGAGGAGTTGGCCTTGGTGAAAGTTGGGCCCAACTCCCGGGATGAGGAGAATGTCGGGAAGTTGGGTGACAAATGCGTGAGGAAAGTGAAAGGGGGGAAGATGAGGATGAGGAAAACTCTACGGACTGTGGAGAGGAACGAGGGCGGGTCATTGTGGTGCTAAGGCTTAAAGGGTACCAGCTGGCACCTCAGGGAGAGACCGGGACAGGGGACGAAATGGTAAGGCATCACGATGAGAGCCAGGGGCAAAACGCTGACCCCGAAACTCATGCATCGGGAAGCCCCAGCACAAATGACCCTGTCCTCGGTGTCGTGGGGAGTGAAGAACGTGTGTTGACGGGAGGGACTGGTGGGAGGTACGCTTTAATCGCGGACGTGGAAGATATGGAGGAGGAGAGCGGCGATGAGCTCGCCGACTACATTGAACCCGAGGCGGATGGTCCAGCGGAGAAGGACGAGAGTGACCCGAAGGAAAGGATGGACCTGTCCAACCTCCAGCGAGTGTAGGCGAGGGAGGGGACGACTAGGTCCGTGGCTGCCCTACATGCCAGCGACGACACCATGGGCCTGCCTGAGGAGGTGGAGGTGGTAGATGCAGACGAGGAGAACAAGAGAGGCAAGAAACGCTGTATACGCCAGGCGCTTTCAGTCGATATCCTAGCTAACAGACTGAAGGAGGACCTCAAGGAGAAGCCACGCCATATATCAGTCTACGAAGCGGAGGTCATGGCCAAACATGGAGATTCCACACTGGGCTTCCAGAAAGGGTCCAAGGAGGTTCTCCGCCACAACCGCCCGCATGGTCTGTGGCCACGATACATGTCAGCGACGACAAGATTGGACTTCCTGAGGAGGTGGAGACGGTGGACGAAGAAGAGGAGAAAAATCGTGGAAAAAGCGCAGGACGCGCCGGGAACCGCCAAAAGAAGGGAGCACCACGGCATGCAGCGCAGAAACCCGGAGCCAGGTAACGAACGCCAGTAGGAGGGCCTAGAAACCAACGGGAGGAGCGAATAAAGTCGAGGAGCTGGTGGACGGCGTGAGTACCCCGAAACCGAAGGTCAGCCGCAAGGAAGTCGGCGGGAGTAAGGCCAAAACAGGAGGGCTGTTTCTTGAGGATGTTGTGAGTACCCCTAAACCGCAGGACAACCACAGGGAAGTCGGCGGGCGCAAGGCAAAAACAGGAGAGATGTTTATTGAGGATGGCGTGAGTACCCCGAAACCGCAGGAAACCCGAAAGGAAGTCGGCGGGATAAAGGCAAAAACTGGTGGTTTGTTTCTAGATGAGAAGGCGAGGCGAAAGGAGATATTCGAGGAGGAGTCGGCTCGCTACATGGATGTGGCGAACGACAGCGCGCACATCGACCACAAGTTCTGCGAGTCGTATGAGCACCTCCTCGCCTCGATCACGTGCACTATGGCGGGGTGCGATGAACCAGGACGTGTGTTGGAAGTTTTCACAAAAGGCCACGACTTCAAAGAGTTAACGACCATCATGAGTAGAGGACCAGTGAAGGGCACAAAGTGTGGCAAGTCTGCCTCGTTCGGGACCTTCCTGCAGCATTGGTTTGACAATTGCATCCTCAGCGACATGTCTCGGCAGACAAAGGCCCGCGAGTCGAATATCGCCCCAGCCATGCCAGAGAAGACAGAAAAGGACCGTCTGAGGGCAGAGCAGCAAGGTCGAAACGACAGAGCAATCTCCCTGATCGCAGAAAGCGTGACCAAGGCGCTCGACCAGGACGATGAACTCTCCCAGCAGGCCGAACTACTGAGACTGGCCTTCCTAGCGGAGATCTAAAAGATAAAGGAGAACTCCCACCACTTACAAGAGTGGCTCGAAGATTCTGTACGGCGTCGGAACGCCGGTGAAGATTTTGACTTCGGAGACGTCACCACCATGCACCTAGTGAAAGCCCCCTCCTCCCACACGGTAGCGCACAACACGGCCCCTACTCCAAAGCCGCCGGCCCCGCTAGGATTATCGTGGACGGACATCTGCGCCTCGACGGCGCCGATGACGAAGGCGCAGCGTGCTGACCTAGCGTCAGCAGAGGATAAGTAGACGTTCCGTGTATTCTACGCGATGAAATTGAAGCAGAGGACGCAGGAGATGGATCCAAGAAAACGTCCAAGCCCCAGACACCGCACTGTCAAGGACGATGCGGAGGAGCTAGTGGCGGTTGGTGTAAAGAACATGGACATGAAGAGGCGGCCAAGATTCGTGCCGATCTACGCATGGTCCTCACAGACGGCGTACGCGTACTCCATGTCCAGTACCTCGAAGAGAACCACATGGATCTGTTCACGCCGCGCCACCAGGAGCAGGCCCTCAAGGACCAGCTCATTGCGCTAGGATACATAGTGATGAGCGGCTACTCGCCCCTGAACATGCAGGTCAGGCGCGAGATTGATGAGAAGAAGCGTGCCAGGTACAACACCTACTGCGCCGCGCGGGAGATCTAGCGCGCACTCAGGGGTAACCTAGGGCGAAGCGTCACCGCCTACTACAAGAAGCTCCTCGTGGAAGTAAAGGGGAAGGTCCCTGGTGTCTTTAATGACAAAGTACAAGCGGAATTTAACCTGGAGTATGGCCTCCGTGTCGAGCAACCCACCGACAAGCAACCCAGCGGGCAAGAGCCCGATCACTTTGGCGAGAAAATCCAGCTCCCCCAGCGCCAAATGAGTGCTAAGAGCACCAGTGAGAGGGGCGGGGTGGGCGGGAGGCGGACAGCGGAAATAATGGCCCGGCGGAGACAGGGAGATAGAGAGAGGAGGAATGCAGAAAAGCGGGCGGCGCTGAATCTGTTATCTTGGAACGTAAACAGCTTCGCGCCGAGGGCGTCGGATGTTGACGCCCTTTTCGCACAAGAAGAGATAGATCTACTCTTCGTGTGCGAAACGAAGCAGAAGCGATGGGCGAGTGGCTCCGCCAAGCAGCTAGAGCTCGACGTCGGCGTCATCTCCATGACTGCGCACGCCAAAACGAGCGGCAAGCGCGTAGGCTTCATTATGGGCATTGCCTTCCTCTCCAAGAGGAACGGCCTCATCCGAATAGAAGGCGCCCACCAGGGTACCAGAAAGAAACAAGTGGAAAATCCTGACTGTGCGAAACGCCAATGTCCGGATCATTGGCGTGTACGCCACACCATCAGCATCAGAGGCCGACTGGGCTGAGCTGATAGATGAACTGAAGCGCATGAGAGGCAAGTGCGGCAAGATGGTGATATGCGGCGACCTCAACGCCAGCCACACGGCGTGGAGCCCTAGCGGCAAGACTACGGGCGGCAATGCGATACATGAGCTACTCATGCCCCTGCAGCGCAGAGACCCACGGAAGCCTGGCTCAGCTACGCCTTGGAAGCGACTGCCGATAATCAGAGGAAAGCAACAGCGCCCTGGGCTATTTGAGCTCAGGGCCCCTCGAGGAATCACGCACCCATTCCCGGCGGCGGACGGTACTATTTCAGGCTCAACGATAGACCTGATGATGATCTCGGGCTGGAAAGGCAAGTTTCCTCTCACCCCGGAGATCATCACCGCGCCAGAGACATGCGCAAGTGACCACCTGCCGATATAGATGACGATCCCGCTCGGAAAGAGAACGAGCTTGAGGGCGAAGGAGAGTTTTCTGTCCTCCCCGACGAAACTCTGAAGCAGGCGAGGACGCCAGGAAGCTCTACAGAAAAGAGTTACCGAGACTAGCGGCGAAGATGCGAGAATGTGGCTCGATGATTGCGTTCAACGCCAGGCTTCCGTTTGGTTGGTTACGACCAGGAATTGTCCCGGTTATTCGCTATTTTCAGTGTTTGGTTACAGTTGCGGTTACAGTTTGAAAGCTGTAGGATGGTTGCCGGTTGAATACAGTCTGAACTTCGATATTTCTGGTTAGGGAACGGTTACTTTGTTTCTAAAAAAGGTATTTACGGACGGTTACTTGATGTATTTTGCAAAAAACAATCGGTTATGGTCACGGTTAACCGTTGAAGGGCCAGAAATTTGAGACATTATGAGCAAATAATCATCTGTGCGTCAAATCGCCATATTATTGGTGATTTTTGCGGTTTTTTCGGCTAAAAATAACAGTGCACATGGGGTATTTGGAGTAAGGACGGTTACTGGTTGCTTATCGCTCCATGCTGGTTACTTTTGGTTACTTTTGCCGTTTCCAGGTGACTTGCGGTTGGTCACCGGTTGGTTATAACAGAACATTTAAGCCTCTGGACGGTTGCTGGACACAAAAAAAAGTTTCAAATTGACCATGGACAACCGCTTACCGTCCAAACGGAAGTCTGGTCAGCGCGCACATCGAAGAGCTACAAGCTGTCATCAGGAAGCCGTGGATATTGAAGGTGAAAGAGAAGCCTCCACGGCACACTGAGATCTAGTCTGCCAACGCGGACCGAGTCGCCAAGTTCCGATCGCAGATCGTGAAGCGAGCGCTCGGCCAGACCGGTACGGCGGCTGACTGGCACGAGAAACGCCGCCTCGATCGAGAGATCAAGCGCGTGGTCCGCGCAAAGGCCCACCACCGCAGGCAGGCCATAGTGCAAAACCTGCGGAAGGACTCCAGCGAAGTCTCGCTTGCAGACGTCGCCGCGCGCATCAAGAAAGCAAGTGGGGCGACGGAGGACGTCGGCTAAACGGGCGAAGAACTTGTGCAGCGAGATTTCACTGAATTCTTCGCAGAAAAGCCACCACCGGCAAGCCTCGTACCTCATATAAATTACACCTTGCCGCGCGAGATGGAGAGCATTTTCTGTGCTGCCATCCGACGAGCGAAGAAAGGCAAAGCGGCTGTCCGAGATGGAGTGCCCATGGAGCTCCTCCATATGAGCCCTCATTCTTTCGCCGAGCTACTGTTCGAGCTCTTTGGAGCGGGCGAGAGACTGGGCTGCGTAATGAAGGATTTGTATCTATCCATCCTCATCCCCATCTTCAAGAAGAAGGGTCTGGTAGCGGAGCCTGCTTACCACCGCCCGCTCCGACTCGTCCTCATCTTGAGGAAGTTTTTTGAGATGGGAACGACGGTGCGACTCGTCAGGGAGAAGCATGACGAGCTCGAGCAATCGGGGTTCATCGCGAGAACGATGGCGGAGGCGCCAGCGGCGATAGTGGTGTCATCAACCTCGATGCACCACATCATCACCATCTTGCTGGACATCATCAAGGCCTACGATCTAGTACAGAGGGACCAGATCATGGCCGTCGTGGATGAGGATCACAGCGTCGCGACCGCCGGAACGGTGGCGACGCTGTTTCAGCCTTCCACGGTCATGACAATGGATGACGAGACAAACCTACAGAAAGTAGTGAATGTGGAGCTGACATAGGGCGGGCTGGCCTCGCCAGAGCTGCAAAATAAGACGGCAAATGTCTTTATCAGGCGCGTGCTTCACGCGCTAAAGATCAAAGACGATGGCGAGAGTCCTGACCCATTGCTAGCGTTCGCAGACGACATCGCTTTGCTCCTAGCAAGCGATATCGCTGCAGCAATCGCACTGAAAGCGGCCGGCAGCTGGCTAACGACAGTGTTGGTGCGCTTCAACCTTGGCCCAGGCAAGTTGTTGGAGCTCCGCCGAAGCATGGCGCAACCGGTGCACCGAATGCTGGACGGCGAAGAGCTCCGGCTCGTTGAGAGCGACTGTTACCTTGGCGTGGACGCCGCGGCGGTCGGCACCACATTGGGCCCACTGTTTGCCCGAGTCCACGGAGCTTCAGCGACGCTCGCGACGCTCAGACAGACTGGAACGCTTGTTCGCGGCATGGATGCCATCATTGAGAGATGGGAGGATGCCTGAGGGAAGAGGAAGTTCGCGGCCGCTGCAAAGACGCCAGCGGAGGCGCGGGCACTGCTCATCATGCGCATACTTCATCGCGTCGGGCGCGAAGGCGAGGATGGAAAGGATGATGTCGAGGAGGCCACCGAGGCCCTGGAGATCCTGCGCTCTCGGGGCAGCAGGGGGAGATTCTGGGAGTAAGAACAGCATGGGGTGGTGGGGGAGATGGAGAGAGGGGTGCGGGGTGAGTGTTGAAATGAGAAAGAGGGGTGTGATGAGCGGTGAGATATGGTGAGATATGAGCTTATCGATATATCCGTCCGTCCTGATATATGGACGAGATATCTGATATGTTGAGATGTGGGACAGTATGAGCAAGCGGCAACCCAGGGCGTGCCGCAAGAATGGTGGACCAATGAAAACGTCCTTCGGGACAAAGATCCGGTTTCCGTGGCTGTGGATGCATATGGCACACAGCACGGTATGATAAAATGTCCGACGAAAAATCTCCCCCAGATTTTTTTCCGTCCGGCATGCGGGAGCGCTCTGCCAGATATCAGTGATAGGGTAAGACCTAGCCTTTTTGAGGTTACTCAAAGGTGGGTTATTTCGGGTTATTTGAGGTTACCTGAAGGTTACAGTAACCGCAACCTTTTGGAGGCCGAGGTTACGGATTTTAAGTGTTATCATAAGTATTGGTATATATCATAAATGTTGCATATTTGAGACTGTACAACTCGAATATATTCTTCTCTTCTGCTTTACAAGTGTTTTTTTTGGTAAAGGTTTTATTGTTACTCTGCTCACGGAGCTCTACTCTAGTCACTAGATTCTAGTGCAGTGGCTCTGAGGCTTTTTAAAGTTCCATTTATTATTCTTCCATTTGCGTAGCCAAGATATTCCCTTGTGGCTAGCCACAGCCTCATCCATACATTCACCCAATTCATGCATAACTCTTATTTCTCGGCGGTCCTTTTCAATAAGTGACTAATAAGCATGACATGCATTGTGACCACATTGTGGTGTTCAAGAGTAACTGGACGACTGTGCAAGTCATCAAGACGTATACTTGACTAACCATCATGAGGCTAAATAATGTCTACCCGTTTAACTCATTTGGGGTACCAGACGCTCTATGTGCTAAACTTCTAACACATCGATTGAGTTTAATGTGTAGACTTTATTTCGCCTTATGATGGCTAGCAAAACATTTCATTGCAATTGCACAAAGTATACCATCGTTTTAACTTCTTAAAGTTAGGATGAGGTGATCATTAATGCCTCGTCCTAACTTTAATAAGGTTACTGTTTAGAAAAACTATAAAGCTAACATCATGCGTTCAGCAACTGGGGAAGGAAACGAACGAGACGAGCAAGGTGATCATGGAGCAAGGCGCAAGTTAGGAAGAGGGCGGCGAAAACATAGATTTCCTCATTGACTTTGGGTTTGAGGGTGATTCAAACCCAGAAGACAGTGCCGAGGAACAAGGACATTACTTTTCGGAAGCTGGCAAAGCATTGATAGAAGAAAACCTACAGGAGCTTGCTAGCATATTAAACGATCCGGAGGATGCAGGAAAGAGAAGGGAGACGGTTGATGATTTGGAGCACAAAATCGCACAGGCTTCCCGTACTGGGCCGTCTGTTCCACCGTCACAGCACCGCCGACTTCCGAACTACAGGCGAGTGACAGTCATGTCTAGCACAGTTTTTAAAGGCGAGTTTATGCTCTCGACAGCGAAGGACAAGTACGGTGATGAGCATTAGAACGTACTGTACTTGTAAATTTCCCAAGTTAAGTGTTTTTAGTAGAACGGGCCGTACTTTTTTTTATAGAAAAGGTTTTTATAAAGATCGCTGCTCTCGGAAAACTAGTCCGAGGCAGGGGCATCCATACTAACGCATAGCTGAGGCCTACGGCAACTTAGCATTTTGGCGTTTTCACAGATGAGTGCAACGTTGATAGCCTGTAGTATCTTACGTCGGCAGGAGGCTGGAGATTGATTAAACCTACTCGCCTCGATCCTGGAAAACTGCTGGACAGCTTTCTTAGCGTCTGGGCCCAGCGCTCCGTAGACATCCATCCCGAAAGGGCGGAATTGGTAGTCACGGTTCCACGTGAATACCCTTGTCCGTTTAGAGGACAAGCGCGACGTCCTTTTCGCGTCGGGCGTCGGAAGAAGTCTGAAACTTAAGACTTTTCCGCGTCGAGGGCGGCCGCGCCAGGGATCTTGCAGCTGCTGCGGAGGAGCACGCTGGGCTTTCCACTGTCTGGCATGGTGCCATGCACAGTGAAGTCGAAGGCTGCAGACGTATATTTCTTGTCTGTGCAACCGGCCTCCGTCGTGACGTAGACGTCGCCTGGGCGATCATCTGCGTCGGGTAGGAGGCCTTGCGCCTCGAGTCGAGAGGGGATTCCGCTCTCGACGAGGGCTGTCTCATTGTAGGCGCGCGCGATCTTGTTGTGTCTTGCTGTACGCCCGTAGCCCGTGCCACAGTTGGCAAGGGGGTGGCGGCCGAAGATGTCCATTCGCTTTCCACAAGTGTGGCAGAGGAGGGGCTTCCCGTCCGCCGGTGTTTCGTAGACAGCCACCGCTTACATCTATTGGGAATATTATTATGACATAATAATGTACATTGTACAGTACAGCAGTGTGATTCCTGAAGAAATCACACTGCTGTACTGTACATAATAATATTCCCAATAGATGTAAGTTTCCTTACAGTGGGGTCCAGTAGGATTTATAACCAACCGCCCCGGGCGTAGTTGAGAGTCACGAGTTTCTAAATGATGGATTGAGCGGTTATCATAAAAGTCGCGATTATTTGAAAAAAACTTCGTTTTTGCCCCCATTTCAATTTTGCACATGGTTAGCTTGTCGGTGCTCCTTATGTTTTTGCGCTAAGCAGCGGCCTTGAATCGCAACATTTCTCTACTCCCGGGAGTTTTGAAAAGGCCTTGGATCGCAACATTTCCAAAACTCCCGGGAGTTGTGAAAGGGCCTTTCATCCAAAAGTCCGATGAAATGTTTCCATAATATTGACATTTATCGCACTCAATGATACTCAACTTGTTTTTATGTGCAGCGTCATGTGTTGGAGCTTTTAGTGGAACTCTTGTGGGGCCCATTGGCGTACGGTACTGAACAGACAAAATAAAAGTCCGACCAGCCGTTTGGCCGGCTCAATAACCTGGTTTTGAATGGCAAACCATTGTATATATAAGTATCTTAACCAACCACTGTATATATAAACATCGTGACATGACCTTAACCAACCACTGTATATATAAACATCATGACAAGATTAAGATCATCTTAATTAAGATCATCTTAACATGATGTTTATATGTACAGTGATTGGTTAAGATCTTTATACATAAAACAATGGCAAACCATTGTATATATATATAATATATATTATACAATGGTTTGCCATTGTTCGTACGGTCGGTCGGTTAATTAACCGACCGACCGTACGAACGTAACATCGAACTCTACAGAGCTCGAAAGAAAGCTTGACTGCGCTTCGTAGCATGTCACGAACCAGTGAACGAAGTCGCAGTTACCGCCCGCAGCTGTTTAAAACAATTCCCAACGATTCTGTTTTTTATATGTTTTCAAACAACAATAAAAAACACTGGCCGCTTTTCACGGATCTAAAAAAACGCTATCATATCGCTCTCATACTGCTTTTCATACTAAATCTTACAGTAAGCCGTCCAATTTACTCTTTGAATTTTACTTATTTTCGGCAGAACTTGACCTCATACGTAAAAATACGGGAAAACCGATACGTAGCGTCGAGGCATTGAAGTAGTTGAGCTGTGACGTATTTGTCTTTATAGACGAGTCCATGACCATTGCGGCCTTCTTAGAACTATAGCATCCTCGTTTTTTTGTCACGCCTCCGATCTCTGAAGGTTGCACACTTAACGATTTTACTTCGATACCCAAAGATTTATTAGATGCGTTTCGTAGACGCAGAATATTTTCCAGGTAAGAAGCAAGGCTTCTCTCGTCAAGAAACAGTTTAAAACGTTTTAAATCACCTTAAAACATTTAAAAACAGTTAAAAACATTTAAAACATTTAAAAACAGTTAAAACATTTAAAACCATTTAAAAACAATAAAAAACATTTAAAAGCATTTAAAAACAATAAAAAACATTTAAAAGCATTTAAAACAATAAAAACAGTTAAAAACATTTAAAAACAATAAAAACCATTTAAAAGCATTTAAAACCAATAAAAACAATTAAAAACAATGAAAACAAATGCCAAAAAAACGCGCTGTTTTCAGGCGGTAGTCGTAGTTGGGCCGTCCAAGTTGCGAGCCAACTGCATTGAATGGTACTACTGCTAGTAGCTGTTGCGAGTGGAAAAATCAGGCTACTAAGACTGCCAGCCTTAGTAGCCTGATTTTTCCACAGATGCATTGCATCCCTGCCAAGCCTTTGATACGTTAGGCGCACAAGTTAAGCCGCCTTGCTACATTGTACGGAGTTCCACGCACCTTAACGAAGCTCCAGTAAAATCAGTGTCATTGATAAACGCGTCTTTAGATAGCAGTGACATCTCAGGCATGACAGAGGTATGGGTCATGAAAGTATCGAGTATACACGTGTGCAGAGTATGCAACGATCGTTTCTGGTATGAGTAAGGAGTAACTACTATACAGTTAGTAGTAGTACTACTACTCAGCGTTTTCCGGACGACTATACTCGAGTATACTCATACTACCACGTGTCATGCCACGTGCCGTATTCGGGACCTACATAGTACATGTACTATGTAGGTCCCGAATGGGCTGTATACAGCGAGCATACTCGAGTAACAGCTGATAACAGTTATTCCTACATGGCGAATTCGAAAACACTGGTCTAAAATAGTCATCGAAGTCGCACTTGACGTTGAGCAGCATTTTTTAAAACTTTAAAAAGTCCGACATATCTTTTCAAAAAGTCCTTGCCTCGGGCCGCTTCCAGTTTTAACTTATCTTAAAAGATAGAAGATCCTCAGGACGTTTGGTGCTTGCGTTCTGTTACATTCAGCTTACAGTAGAATAATTACCGTTCAATATGTTGGAGATATATCTATATAGGCCTACGATAGAGCCCACCGCGCCTATCGCACCCAATGCCACCGGTCCAGTTAGATAGTTAAGTAGTCTATCTAACCCTTCAACTACCTTCGCCTCGGTAGTTCTAGACTAGTGGCTGGGTTAACCTCCATGGCG